>JAKSZP010002250.1:0-19945 GCA_022478985.1 Massospora cicadina | reverse complement strand
GTTAGATCTCTAGTGGCCCAAAACCCTGGTCCTTTTTACCCTTGGCCAAATCGCCAGTATTCCGCCCTCCCCTCTTACTTTCCCTTATATTTCTATTTTAATAAATTATGGAGTTTAAAAAATATAGCATTATCAGCTCAGCTTTTGGCTCTAAACTTAAATTCTATAAAGGTTGCTTGTTCAAATTCTGGCACAATCACTTTTATTTAATTACTTTCTTATCATTTAAACTATTTATATAGTTAAAGCTAATATTGCAAGTATAAGTAAAACTAAAAAATTCATGAGCCAACATAGTAAAATATAAAAATAAGTTATGTGGTTTATTTAGTAGTTTGGAAGACATGTCATGTACACAATAATTTTGAATATATAGAGACTAGCCAAATTACCCGTGCTTTGCTAAGGTATCTAAAAAATTTCAGATTTTCAATTTATTAATTTAGATTTTATATTATAGATAAACAAAACCACTCATTCAAATATAATTGCTCAATTGAATCAAGCAAAAACCACAACCACTCAGGTAAACCTAACTGAACTTATCAAAACAATTCATAACTAATCACCCTTAAAACTAAACTATGTCCTATTGATTTGACCAAAAGCCATTAACCACTTGGCCAAACAAAATAAGCCTATCAAATCAATCAAATAACACCAAACTGCTACCCAAAACATCTCTTTATACTTAAAATCATTGAGTATGTGACATATCTTCCAAACTACTAAACCAACTTCTACTTAACTTGCCAAAAGTATTTTATTAATTAGGTGAACCAAATTAGGCAGGTTTTTAAAATATATAAACCTAAAATCCAGATACCTGTGCTTTGCTACAGTATTCAGTTTATCAGATGATAAGCTCACATTGTAGCCTATAGGCTGTGCCAGCACTACTCTTGAGCCACTTGGACTAACAGCTTTGCTGTTGCCCTCATGGCTGGTGAGCTGATTATCCTAACTACTTAATCTACTTAAACTCTAATACTAATTTTTGTTGAGTTTCAGGTGAGCAATTTGGTGCATTATTAGATAATATTCGCCAATTCTCATTAGATAATTAGGCTCAATAATTTCAGATTCAATCTTATTTGCCAATTCTCACCCACTCACCCAAATAGATTAAACTTATTAGACTCAATTAGCTTCAGGTGAGCAATTTGGTGAATTATTCAATGATATTTGTCAATAAACCCAAATAGATTGAACCCATCAGGCCTAGATTCAATAAAATTTGCACTCACACACTCACCCAAATAGATTGACCCTATCAGACTTGAAGGTTTCAGATGTCAGTCAGTACATAGGTATGTCAGTCAGTCAGTGAAATTTTGACATGATATACCATTTCTCTCTCAATTTCAACATTTTATTTAATTTCAACATTTTGTTATTCAATTTCAACATTTTACAAATCAATTTTAACATTTTATTCAATTCAATTTTAACACTAATTAAAAAAAATGTTTTTTCATTAATTTTTTGAAGATAAATATAAAAAGCTTAAAATTATTATTCAATCAAATTTTATAAAATATTCTACCCACATGTCTTCCATCAGTGATTATGAAAATGAAAGCAAAGAAAACATTAATGTTGTAGAAAGGATGCATTATGACCAAGTTAGTAAAACTAAAGAAAAAGCCTAGTATGTTTAATCCATGAGCAAGGTAAGGCTGTGAAGGAAGGAGAGGAAATATTAGGGATCAACTATAATACCACCCAAACAATTTCTTCAGTGTACAAAAATGATGGCATCACTGATAAAAAAGCCAAAGGAGGAAGCATGAGAAGTACTCTTACTGAAATTTGAGTGAACAAAATCAAAAGTCTGATTACTTATAATCTTCAGATTACATTATAGGAGATTAAAGAGAAATTAGAAGCTGAAGAGGAGAATTTTACAATTTCAATCTCAAGTATTGATTGGTGCTTGCAAGAACTGCAAATAACTTTAAAAATAACTCATTGTGAATTAGATAGAGTTAACCTTCCCCACACTATTGCTGTAAGAAAAGAATATGCCCTATGGTTTAGAATTACTTTAATGAAAATTATTCAAAAGCAGTCTTTATTGACAAATCTTCCTTCAATTTGCATTTAAAGCAGATGCAAGGAAGATCAAGAATAGGAACGCATGCCATTGTGACTGTTCCTGCCATTAGAGGAAGATCAGTGTCTTTAATAGCTAGTATGACAATTGATGGCCTTCCATATTGTAAAACCATTGCTAATTCAATGGTAAATGGTGATTTAATTGTAGAATACCTTTAATGATCTTTGTTCTTATCTTTACAATGAAAAATGCTTGCAAGGAATGTGTCTCATACTAAATAATGCTAGAATACACCAAAGAGCTGATATTGAAAGAATTGTTGCTATATTTAATTATGACTTTAAATTCCTTTCTCCATATTCCTACATGCTAAATCTAATAGAAAATGCCTTTTCAAAAATAAAAAAGGCGTTAGATTGAGACTGAGAGGTGGGGCATCTGGTCTTTTATCAGAGTTTATAATTGAAGAAACTGCAACTGTAACAGAGGAAGATAGCGCAGGTTATTTTAGACTGATTTTTAAAAATATTACTAATTGTGCTGCAGAACTACCTTATGTATATCAATAAATTTTATTAAATATTTAGTGCTTATTAACATTAAGATTGTGTCAATCTTTATTTGTCATCACTTTAATTAATTCCAAAATAGTATCATGGCTTTTACAATCATATACTTAATAAGAAAACTTTACCAGAAAATAAATGTGACTTCATCTTTTTATTTATAGATCATAGGTAAATCTAAAATTTTTGTTGTGCAATGTCCTAAAAAATGTTGAAATTGATTTGTAAAATGTTGAAATTAAATAATAAAATGTAAAATAAAATTTTTGAAATTGAATAATAAAATATTGAAATAATAATAAAATGTTGAAATTGAGAGAGAAATGGTATATATGTCCTATGGCTGGAGGGTAAGATCAAAGTATGAGATCATACCTGATGAGCTTAAATGATTATGGGTGTGGATTGTTTTTGCATAGGTTGAACAATAAAATCAACTAGATTTAATAGATTTAAAATGAATTATTGTAGATGGCAATCAGTAATATTATAGATTTAATTAAAACAACTGGATTTAATATAATTTATTGTAGATGCAGTGATTTTATTATAGATTGGCCAACTAAATCAACTAGATTTAAAATATTTAAAACAAATTATTGTAGATGGCAATCAGAGATTGGCCAATTAAATCAACTAGATTTAAAATAATTAATTTATTTATAGATTGGCCAATTAAATCAACTAGATTTAAAATGAATTATTGTAGATGGCGATCAGTAATTTTATTATAGATTGGTCAACTAAATCAACTAGATTTAAAATAATTTATTGTAGATGGTGATCAGTAATTTTATTATAGATTGGCCAATTAAATCACCCAATTGATATTATATATATTGACATGATATATGTCCTATGTTTTTATTATTTACTTTATTACTTAACACACCCTCATATTATCTGAAAAAGATAAAGTATCCTTTACCAAATTCAAAATCTTAAGAGCATGATAATGTATTTTACTTTCTAGAAAGGCACAACATTGGCACAGTATGAACAATCAGTTAGTCATTACCCATAATAATGGTACACTTAACTGATGGGTAAAAGACATATCATGAACTTAAGCTTTTTACCATAAGGTAAAAGCTCTAAATCATTTTTTATTAAGTAGATGTTTTGGGTAGCAGTTTGGTGTTATTTGATTGATTTGATAGGTTTTATTTTTTTAGCCAAGTGGTTGATGGCTTTTGGTTGAATTGATAGGACACAGTCTAGTTTTGAGGGATGATTAGTTATTGGTTGATTTGATAAGTTCAGTTAGTTTTAGCTGAGTGGTTGGTGGTTTTTAGCTGACTTTGAAAAAGGAGAAGGTTCTCAATTTGACCTGTATTTTTTTGGATGTTTGTTTGCACATAACTCTGAAAATACTGGACTGATTTGGATGATCATCTCCAAAAATCAAGGATGCTCCAACTTAGGTCCCATTTTACTTTTTTAAGTATTGGTCAAGTATCTGCCCATAATATAGCAAGTATATCAAAATGGGCTCAGAAGTGATGGATACTTGTGGGACTAATACAACTCTGGATAAACTTTTTTCTGGCATCAGTGAAGCGATAGCTTTGAAGCACTTTTGATATGTTCTATGGCTGGGGGTATGTTCAGAATTCAGTCAGTATGAGCTTATAGCGGATGAGCTTAAAATATTATAGATGGTTATCATTTTTGCACAAATTTGATCAATAATCACATCTAAATTTAATAAAATGAATTATTTTAGATAGTGATCAATAAATAATATAGATTGACTAATAAAAGCAACCAAATCTAATAAAATAAACTACTGTAGATGGCACACAGTATATTTGGCATATGTTGACCAATAAAATTATCTAAGTTTAATAAAGTGAATTGTTAGTATATTTGTTTATAAGATACTATATATAATAGATATATAATAAGTTTTAATTTTATAGAGAAATAGTAAGGGGTCAAAAATGATATATAGAGATAGATATATATAATAAAAGTAGGAAAAAGAGCCACTTTTAAAATGCACTAATTTTTTGAGGGGAAAAGAGCTGGGGGTAAAGTTTTTATGGGGAAAAAAAGAACCTCCTTTAAAAAAAGCTCTAAAAAGTATGAGATAATTGAGAAATTAAGCCTACTCAATAAAACCCTTTTTTAAAGTCAGCGCCATATTTTAACTGACTTATAATAGGTATTTATAATTTATATACTCAGTACTATTTATTCTAAGCTGCTTATAGTTTACACTTGGACCCAATCCAGACATAAGATATAATTTGTATCTATGAGCAAAATTCTATAATTCAGTTTAAAATATTGCGCTGACTTCAAAAAAGGGTTTTATTGAGTAGGCTTAATTTCTCAATTATTTCATAACTTTTAGAGTTTTTTTAAGGAGGTTCTTTTTTTCCCAAAAATTTTTTTTGTTGATTCATTTGAGCAAATAAATTTGGCTGAGTGGTTATTATTTATCTATAGTATAAAATCTAAATTAATAAAATGAATATCTGAAATTCATTAGACACCAAGCAAAGCACAGGAAAATCAGCTAGTCTACTTAATAAAAAAATTCACTGACTGATGTAGCTACATACTAACTGACATCTGAAACCTTTGAGTCTGATAGGGTCAATCTATTTGGGTGAGTGGGTGAGAATAGGCAAATATTATTGAATCTGAAATTATTGAGCCTGATGGGTTCAATCTATTTGGGCAAGAGGGTGAGAATTGACAAATATCATTGAATAATTCACCAAATTGCTCACCTGAAGCTAATTGAGTCAGATAAGTTTAATCTATTTGGGTGAGTGGGTGAGAATCAGCAAATAAGAATGAATCTGAAACTATCAAGTATGATATGTTCAATCTATTTGGGTGAGTTGGTGAGAATTGGAAAATATTATTTAATAATTCATCAAATTGCTCACCTGAAGCTAATCAAGTCAGATAAGTTTAATCTATTTGGGTAAGTGGGTGAGAGTTGGCAAATATGATCAAATCTGAAACTCTTGAGTCTAATAAGTTTAATCTATTAGAGTGAGTGGGTGAGAATTGGCAAATATTATCTGATAAATAACTAATTGCTCACCTGAAACTCAACAAAAATCAGTATTAGAGTTTAAGTAGATTAAGTAGTTAGGATAATCAGCTCACCAGCCACAAGGGCAACAGCAAAGCTGTTAGTTCCAAGTGGCTTGAGAGTAGTGCTGGCACAGCCTATAGGCTACAATGTGAGCTTATCATCTGATAAACTAAATACTGTAGTGAAGCACAGTATCTGGATGTTAGGTTCATATTTTAAAAACCTGCCTAATTTGGTTCACCTAATTAATAAAATACTTTTGGCAAGTTAAGTAGAAGTTGATTTAGTAGTTTGGAAGATATGTCACATCTCATTTACTTGAGGCAAGGGGACCATGGGACCCTTCTTGCTGACAAAAAAATAAAGGCAGGATAAAAACAGAGCAAAATATGCTAAAAAACCCTGTTTAACCTCAAGCATGCTATACTAGTTTTCTCTAGCCTAGCATAGGTGAGGGGGAAGGGGGGCAAATTAGGTGTTTGAGGGAACATGCAAGTGCAGATAGGAATGGAGTAGGTGAATCACCTGAATGTGGTTGAAGGTTGAAAATAATAATATTAGACTCATCAATAATATCAGCTGTGTTTAACGCATCAATATAATCAGTAAGCTGATTTTCAACACACAAAAGTAAACTGGGAAGATGACCAAAATCAGTCTTGGCTTCAGAGATTTACTACTATTAAAGCCACACATTTGTGCAGCTTGCATAGTTAATTCAATAGCCTTATGGCCCATCACGATAATCTCTTGTTTTGCAGCAAAGGGGAATTGATCTGGAAATTTAGGACCCAGAAAACCATTTTTTAATGGTCCCAGTGTAGCTTGAACACTACGCTGCAATAAGGTAATTTCTGGGCAGCTGCTGCTTTGGTCGCCATCTCAAACAGAAGTTTGTATTGTGGACAGCCCTTTTTTGGATTAAAATGATGATGAGGAGCTGACTCTGATGAAAAATTTAAAAAATCATCCCATTCAAATACTGGATCCAGACCATGTGGGCAATTATTGTCATCCAACAGCTGAGAATGTCAAATGGGTTTAGATCAGGCATGATTGGCCCAGTGACAGATGACAATTGGACAGGAGGTGAGGTAAGTTTTGTAATTTTTGAAAATTCAGCTTTTGGTGCTGACTGTGCCAAGACAGATAACTTGAATTTACAGGTTTGTGGCTTTTGATTGGCTGAATTTGCTTCAGCCACACCCACAGGTTTTGAGAGTGGGGGCGGAAGGATCATGCCCCATGCAAAAATTTTGGGTGAGGCAGCCAAAAAGTTGCCAGCAGCCAAGGAGGCAGGCCAAGCCCCTAACCTCCATAAGGGCAGGGCACTTCCGTTTCAAGTGATCTAACCTGAAACAGGAAGGGCAAACTGCCCGCCCACCTTATGTCACATACTCAATGATTTTAAGTATAAAAAGATGCTTTGGGTAGCAGTTTGGTATTATTTGATTGATTTGATAGGTTTTTTGTTTGGCCAAGTGGTTGATGGCTTTTGTTCAAATCAATAGGACACAGTTTAGATTTGAGGGGTGATTAGTTATTAGTTGATTTGATAAGTTCAGTTAGTTTTACCTGAGTGGTTGGTGGTTTTTGGTTGATTTGATTGTGCAATTAGATTTGGCTGAGTGGTTTTGTTTATCTATAATATAAAATCTAAAATAATAAAATGAATATCTGAAATTTATTAGACACCATAGTGAAGCATGGGTAAAGCAGCTAGTCTACTTAATAAAACACATTCACTGACATACTGACATACTGACTGACATCTGAAACCTTCAAGTCTGATAGGTTCAATCTATTCAGGTGAGTGGGTGAGAATTGACAAATCTTATCAAATGATTCACTAAATTGCTCACTTGAATCTTAACAAAAATCAGTATTAGAGTTTTAAGTAGATTAAGTAAAGTTAGGATAATCAGCTCACCAGCCATGAGGGCAACAGCAAAGCTGTTAGTCCAAGTGGCTCAAGAGTAGCACTGACACAGCCTATATGCTATATCAGTGTGAGCTTATAAATAAACCCAAGCAACGCTGGGTAACTCCACTAGTATAAGTATAGTATTCTAGTTGCTTTAGCATTTTATACAGGTATTATATGTTAAAAACACTTTATTTTTTTTAAATAAAAGGAGAAGGCAAATGGGAATGATGGCTTGACAGGTGCAATTAATTGTCAATGATCCAATGCTTTAGTCAAATGTATTAGAGACTTAATTTAGAGTATATACCAAAACATATACCTTTTAATATGGTAAAATAGCTTAATTTAATGTTGCACATGGAGTTTTACCTGGATTTTCCTATTTTCCTATTGCCTTTGAATTTCCTTATTTTCCACATTAGTCAGTGTGGTATCATCTTCAGATCAGCCTACCTCAAATAAATAAAAATAAGTTCTGCATATAGTACAGTATATTTGTTATGAAAGCGGCAGAAGAAGTTTAGACTGGCCTGCCAGTTGGGATGCATAAGCACCCAAAAAGCAAGCCAGAATGCCAGAGGCATTGTCACACGTATGATGTTGTATGGAGCTGAGCATTGGGAAATGATAAACTGTTGGTGTAGGGCAATAGTGAACAGCAACCCAAGAATGAACTAAATGGAGACAACCCCAGACACTGGTGGTCTTGCTGCAGGGGATGGTACCACAGGTATATTATCTACAAGGTCACCAGTGGGTGGGTTCAATTTAACTGAGGAGACAAGAGGGCAGATCCTTGCTTGAAAATGGTGGATGTAAGGCCACAAGATCCCAGTATATTATTGGTGGATGTTTGAAATAACGGGGTTGAATTGCCAGAAGTATCTAGCTTGCTGAGTCCAGTTGACGATGGTAGGGGCCATAGTAACCATCAGTACTGGTAAAGCCCATCTGGTATAGGGACTTACAGGCCACCAGAGAAAAGCCATCAGGAATGCAGCCAGAGGGATATCAATAAAATCAAAAATTGATAGTTTTTAATACAAATTTTATTTTAAAGGAAAGTGAAGAAAATTGATCAACAATTTTCTCAGTGCAATGAAACTGATTAAATAGTGGTTAATTGATTTGGGAACAAGCAGGGATTGGGTCCCTCAATTTTGACCTAACTGGCAAATTATTTGGGAATGGGGGCAGATAAGCTCAATGGGAACTGACAATGAAGAAATATGGCAGCAGGATGAGTCACTGTTGGTTTGACCTTGAATGCCCAAACTGAGGCTCAACTGCATTTCCAACAGTTGATGCAATGGCATCTGGCCCAAGGAGCAGTGGGAATCCCCCAGGGCCACCCTACATAGGGGTGGTCCCAATTGGTTGGGAACAGGTTTGGGATGTCCAACCTGCCCATGCCCAGTTTCTGTACCATTTGTTCAGTCAAAAGCATTGAATCAGCCACAACTCCCAATTTACTGGAAGGGAGCTTCAAAATATTGTCAATGGAGTCCAATGTTACTACCTGCATGTCAGGGATCATCCCCAATGATTTTGAGAGGGGGTTAATTTTGACAATTGTGGTGTTGGCCAAATCAAAACTGTCAGTGATTCTGGCCAATGAATCAATCTTCATCCCTTTTTGACTATGTGGATTCCAATCATTGGGCTTGTTTCCACTCATTTTTGAACCGATCAACTCTAGTTTGGTGATAGTGCAGATTTCCCTGATCAGACATACAAGTTTGGCCAAGGTGAGTGTGGGCACTGGGGGAGGGATCCAAAGAGGGAGGGCTGTTACCCAACACTTGTCTACCATGTGGGCAAGGTCACCCTGGGTAATGAGGGGTACAGCCACCCTCTTCAGAACCTTTTTACTCAGAAATGGGAAGAGGGCTCAATTGATACATAGGGGACATTTCCCAGGACTTACAATATGTCTGTTTTAGTTTATTTAAAAATTATTATCTAATAATTGACTTTAGAATAATTATCACTAGTAATATTACACTTTAGAAAAAGGTTTTAATATTCAAAAAATAACCCCAACTGAAATGAGCCATCTAAAGAAATAAATAGTATTTAGCATATAGTATTTTTAGTTTCTAATTAAATTTAGATTTTGTATCAAACCTCTACATTTATAACTGTTTAGCCAACTATAAATTTTTTGAGTAATACTAGATTAACTATAAATATTTATATTTATATTCAAAAACTTAATTTATAGCCACAAAATAATATCACATGTCTAGTTAGTAAAATTGTGGATAACTCAGTAGTTGCTTTGTAATTTTATTAGTCTATCTTCTTACTTAATTTATAAGTCATAAGATTAATTAAAAGTTACAAGGATAAATTATAATAGAAAAATAAAATAAATTAATTATGCAAGCGTAGCTGCAGGTGAACTTTAGTTAGATAAAACTGTATAAATAAAACAAAGCTCAATATCTAGTACTAAAAAAAAACAAAGCTCAATAACACTCTCAGAAGTTACATTATGTAAGCAGTACTGCTGACAAACTCTAAATCATTACTTTTTATTATGTAAAGCTGTTTTAATTGTTGTAGTTTTTAGCAATTTAAGCTCAAAGCATAAAGGGTCCTAAAGTGTGCTTGGTAAAAGCAATAGCTTACCAGGTTTTTGTAAAATTGTGTAAAATGAAAAAGATGTCAGGCAACAATTAACTGATAATATTAGATGGAAGTAGATAATTGTATTGACAATAATTTTAGTCATTATAATTAATAATATATAGAATCAATAAAGCTGTAACATTACACAGCGTTCTTTAAATCAAATAAAAGTTTATAAAATATATTAAACACATACTATAAAAAGTAAAGGTAAATTGTTATATAATAAAGCAAACTTATGCCCAGCAGCAAGAGTTTAATTGAAAGCTTGAGATATTAGAGTAAATTGACATGACAATAGCAAAACTTTGGAACCATCCCAAACAGGGTTTTTGGTACATCTTCATGGTCGTTGGGATTAGTTTTTCCAGGATGAACATATCTTCCTGAAGCTGTGCAAGGGCAGCAGCTGCTTTGATTTGCATGTCAAGATAAAAAGTTGAAATCGAAGGCAACATTGGGCGAAAAGCATCAAAAACTCGCACCAAATTCTGGTCAGCGCCCAGTTGGTGTCCCGATACTGGAGTATGCAGATTGGGTAAACAGTCCCATACTGGCCTTCTGCCATATTGGTAAAGATAATTATGCCTCCAGATTGCATCATAAAAGTCAAACGGCATCATTTGATTCAAAATAAGGGTTATTTCCTTGGTAATGAGTTTTGTGTTTCCAAGTTTACAGTTATATTCTTCAGTTTTCAAACTATTTTTTAAAGGTGAACCTCTTTGTGAAGACTTTGGTTCTAACCATTCAACAGGTGTAGCCTCTTTTATAAAAGCCTCTGCTCCTAAAAAATTAATAAGCTCTTCTTCTACTGAACGTTCGCTATCAGAATCAGTACTAGAAATCTCTAAATGCTGAGAAGCAGTATGAGCTTTGAAGGCCTATAATCAACCAGTTAGTATAGAAAACATCCAACGTAATATTTTTGCCACTAAAACACAGAAACTGGTTCTATTTTTAACATGATTAGATAAGGATATTTAAGAACAAATAGCAGCTACAAAAGTAAATTTTACCGACTCGGAAGAAGAAGCGCGGGATATGCTCTTTTCACTGCTAGAATCTTCCAGTTCTAAAAATTGGCCAAATTTAATTAACGCAGCTCAATACAACGAATACAAAAAAACCAAATAGTAAAAACTACAGCAATAATTTTATGAAAATAGTTATTTTTTAAATAACGCGAACCAGAATTAACACAAGGTGTTTACCTAATTCCGAACCGCTTCTTGAATTCAGACCAGAGCCAATGAATTCAGCCACTTCAGGAGCATTGGGCGAATCCTCATTTTCATCTTTTGAAAAACTATGGCAGGACTCTGAGTCAGATGTTTCGGTATCAGGTTCATCAGACTCTTCAAGACCATAATTACAATTCAAGCTTTCAAGTGAATCGAAGGTTTTCTGACTTGTAGCAATACCAACAGGATTTTGCTTCACGACATTAGTTTCTTCATTGAAGCAAGTTTTGAAAGCTTCTAATCTACGTGCTTTAAAAATCTTGATAGTTGTTTTACACTTTGCAGTATCGATTTTGTCAGAAGCCTTTTTTTGTAAGTTCTGAATCAGGACGATTTAAAAACAAAATTATTTCCTTCAGATCTTTTACATGGCTAGAATGTTTTTTATTATCTTTAAAGTGTATCGTAATTTTCTCACCCTTAAGTTTGCTGCAAGAGAAACAAGGAAAAAAAGTATGTTCATTACCCTTTTTTAGAAAAGTGTTGTATTGGCTGTAAAAAGAGGTAAAAATCTCGCCGGGCGTTAGAGTTGGCTTGTGTGAGATATTTTTAAAATCAGCCCTGAGCCTTGCTAAATTCCTTTCGCGGTACAAAACCAGCATATTATCTTGATAGTCTAAAAGCCAAGGGCGAGGTGGGCGCTCTCTGAATTTCTTATTTAAAAGACTTATTTTTGGTCAAAATCTATATATTTAGACCATTTTTAGCTCTTGCTATCTTCTTTTGCAGCTTCAGCTTCTTAGAATCATCTATATTCTCTAGATATGAACGTCTTGCAGAAGAATCCTTCCTTTTCTTAGTAGCGAGACCTGGTTTATTGAATGCCTTAAAGGTATCCGTGGGAGCAGGCTGGGAAAAGTCAAAGTTAAAATTAGACTCGGAATCGGCAGGAAGGACAGGGTCCATCCGTGAACCTGCTTTGCTCATTTTTATTGCAGGTGTTAAGAGTTGAACCAAGAAAAATCAGTATGAAAGCTTGGATAAGCTGATTACCCATCTTTAAATTGCTCATAAAGGCTAGTGGATCATTTCACTAAAATTCAAACCGATAAATTATCATGCAATCTATATAGTTTATAAAATCTACTTAATAAAACACTAACACTAACCGACGTACTGATTGACATCTGAAACCTTCGAGTCTGATAAGTTCAATCTATTTGAATGAGTGGGTGAGAATTGGCAATTTTATCGAATCTGAAATTATCGAGCCTGATGGGTTCAATCTATTTGGGCGAGTGGGTGAATATTGACAGATATTATTGAATAATTCACCAAATCGCTCACCCGAAAATTAAACAAAAAGCAATCTACTTCTATTTAATATATAATATAAAAGCAAGTGTTTGTGTGTATGATGCCCAGCCAAAACTAGAGCATGTAGAATTTTGTGATTTTAGTTTAGGTGGACGGGAGGGGGTCCGTTTGCACCTCGAAGCCAGATTTTTAATTTTCATAATAAAAGAAAAAGTTAAATATGTAAGAAATGAAAAATTTATGTTTTTAATGGTTTTTAGAGTATGGATCCTCTAAGTTCGATCCCGGTAATGGACTTTGGGTAGGGGACGATTTTGACTTGTTGGTTTTGCGCGCCAATGCCCCGAACCGAGATAGCGAATAGCAAAGGCGGTCCATGGAGTGATCATACGCCGCGCATGGAGGTTTTCCGGGTTTTACCCTCCTTTCCCATTTTCTTCACTTCCCTAATCGGTGCGGTACCGTCCCCAGGTCGATCGAATAAAATTTAAAATATGTTTTTAATGGTAATTAGTATATTGTTATGGCTGAGCAGTTTGATATTTGGTTGATTCGATAGGTTAAATGGGTTTGCCAAGCAGTTGGTGGTTTTAGATTGATTCAATAGGTCTAATTAGTTTTGGGTGAATGGTTAGTAATTTTTAGCTGATTTAATAGGTTTGATTACTCATAAACTTATTGATGACTATCTATCAATATATCTATATATCTATATAAAAAAACTTTTTTGAGAAAAAAGAACATTTAAAAAAGGCTCTTAAAAGTATGAAATAATCAAGAAATTATGAATACTCAATAAAACCCTTTTTGAAGTCAGTGCCATATTTTAAACTGCCTTATAATAGTCATTTATAATATATATACTCAGCACTACATGTTCTAAGTTACTTATAGTTTACACTTGGAGCTAATCCAAAATAAGCTTTAATTTGCATTTGTGAGTAAAATCCTATAAGTCAGTTGGAAGATGGCACCGATTTTAAAAGGGGTTTATTGAGTATTCATAATTTTTCAATTATTTTATACTTTTTAGAGCCTTTTTTAAATGATGTTCTTTTTCTTTTTTAAACGTTTTTTTTTTAGTACTAGATGGTCCTAAGGGAGGGTCTTTTTTAAAAAGTTTAAAGGCAGTTCTTTTTTTCATTTTTTAAACCTAGTCCTTTTTTCCCCAAAAACTTTTTAAGGCAATTCTTTCCCCCCAAAAATTATACCCAGTCCCTTTTTTCCCATAAGAAAGTGCATTTTTAAAAATGGCTCTCTTTTACCTGTTTATTTTAAAAAAAACTATTTTTAAATATCAAATTTGAACCCTCACTATTTCCATATAAAACAAGAATCATTATATATATTATATATAGTATCTTATATAAAATATACTATTAATTTATTTTATTATTTAAATTGATTTTATTGGTCAAATTATATAAAAATGATAAGCATCTATATTAATTTAAGCTTGTAATGCTATAAACTCATACTTGCCTGGATTTTGAACATACCCCCAGCTATAGGACATATATCAAGTCAAAAGTTGATTCAAAGCTATTACTTCATCAATGCCAAAATTAAGTTTATATGGCTATGTAAATCCCACAATTAAAATCTATCACTTCTGCTCTATTTTAATATACTTACTAAGCTACTGTTCAGATACTGTACCAATCCTTACAAAAGTAATATTTATCTCACTAAGCTCACTTTTAATTCAAAAGTGACCAGACCAAGACTAGAGAGAATATCCCACCTGCTAGTGTATTACTGCACCTATAGAGCAGTACCCCACAGCCACCACCCCTAATACAAGAAGGACTATCTGCCCATCAGTGCTAAGCACAAAGAAACAGTCAGCCTGCTTCTGCCCCAGTTTTTAATATTAAACAATAAGAAAGCTACAATGGTAAATAAATCCATCAGATGCATTTCCACCAACTTTGCCCACAAGAATATTAGCAATGGTGCCCACTCATCTCATAATGATTCAGCCACTTATTCAATGCCTAAGCAGTGCACAATTTTGATAAATTAGTCCTTTTCAAAGCATACTGATATGGAAAGTGACTCTGATGGATCACTTCCTGCCACTGATGCCCATGATACTGTCAGCAATGATACCTGATTATATCATGGTACATTGACATCTACCTCCACATGTAACAATCCTTCTGTCTTTAAAATGATGCCAATGGGGGTGAAAACCCCCAGAAAAACAGCAAGTCACCCATCTGGGTTACAATGACTCCCTCACAGCTGAGTCCCAATCTGCTGCCCCTATTAAGCCTCAGAACTTACTAAAGAGAGCTCTGGGGGGATGCAGTAAAATCAAATCATTCAGTCTTGGCAAAATTACCTGGAGGATCCAAGCCTGGCAGCATACCCAATCACACTAAAAAAGTGCCACCAAAAGTCCTGATAATGTTACTAATGAATTGGGATCTGACTCCAACACTTTTCACATAGAACAAGTAATTAATTTGTTGGGTCAAATCCCCAATAAATCTACAGATAAATTGGTCCCACTTCCCACCAAAAAACAACCTGATTGATCACCCAAATTATCAGGCAATATCCTCACAAATTTTAGTCAGTGGCGGGCATTCTCACCACTCAAACTTGTACCACTTGCATAACTAATTCATCAGGGTGTACCCCCAAGGAATAGCAGTAGCATCAGAAAATGAATCCAATGGATCAGACCATCAGGCTAATTTGTCAAAAGATTAAAATTCTTAGCAGAGGTATCAACTACCACCACTATGGTCAAACTGTCATCCAGAGCCCCCATGAAATACACTGTCAGGATTTGAGATAACAAACAAATTAAATTCTGCACTTCCAAATTGAGCCATAACAAGTTGACTCTCAAACCTATCTGAACAAAAATGACTTCAAAATTCTCACCCCCAATTCCTGAGTCACGTGGGGCAGCGTTTCCACTGATATGGTCAGGTGGGCGGTGAAATACATTGAGGATTCCCATGAGGCAGTCAATCTGGAAGACCAAGAAAGATCCAGAACAGATGGGGCCATGACAATCCCTGAGGCACCATGTCCCCACTCACCCTATAAAAATTGACACCTTTTAACCTAATAAATTATTCATTATTATAACCATTTTCCGTTTCCTTCTTAACCTTTTTGCAAATTTGCAGCTTTGAGCCACCTTTGGACCTTGGCAACAGTCTAGAGAACTATAACGCTGACAAACATAATGCTCACTACAGGGGGCTCTGAGCTGTCCTAAGTAAAAACGTCTATCACAAACGATGGAAAATACTAGCAGCCCTGAATACCAAGCCGCTGGTTGGTCAAGAAGCGCTACCCAATGGATTAGTACCTTGCAATATAAAATACCACCTGTGCAACCTGAAAGGTTAGAATTCTGGGCCGCATTCCAGTTCTCCCTGCCCTCTATTGATAGAAGTTAGTATCAACTTCAGTATGAGAACCTTAACAATGTTGTCCAACAATCAATAAATGGCATCTACTCCATGGGTGCCTGCTCCAGCTGTTCCTGTGCCTCCTACATTCCCTCCACCATGTGGGACTTTTATGACTCGGCCCAGCTTCTGGCAAGAGAACTCACACTGGGTCCCAAATGCTACCTTTGCAATTTTGTTCACCCAGGTATTCATCACCTACTCCAACTAGTTGGGTTGCACCATCAAGAGGTCTCCCAACAACTGGGACTCACCCAGGCCTTGCACACCCACATCATCAATTTTATAATATAGCCTCCTCCTTTGTTCATGACAACTGTGAGGCCATTATTGATAACTGACAGTTGATCAATGAGGTCCAAGACCAACTTGTGGTGTTAAATAGCGGGATCTCTGGATATCTTGAGGACCAGCTGCGTCAAAACGTCCAACTTCTTGAGGAAACATGGAATCAGCGCCTCATCCAAGTTGAGGATCTGGTACAATCCCTTCAACAACGCTATTGGAAGCTGTCCTCTCATGACTACTCCTCCAGAAGTGAAGGTCCTGAAGGGCCTAGGGGGCCTGAAGTCCCCAAAGGGCGTGTAGGACCTGAAGGGCCAGAGGGTCCCCGTGGACCTCTGAGGCCTCCAGTTCCCTCAGCTTCCAACTCTGATGGCCCTGAGGACCCATGGCGGAAGGATGTGATAACAGCCTAGGCCACCATACATGATCAAATTCAGAATGTAGCTCAGGGATGCAAACTCTGAGTGAATGGGGTCCCCCTTGACCCAGGGTCTCCATTGACGCCCTGTTGAATGAAATGGGCAACCTAAGTGCTTTCACTGAACTTACCAATACTTGCATCTCTCAGCTTGAACAGACTTGCCATGGGTTAGAAACCTGTTTGACCACCCTTGAGAGCCAGCTTCACCTTCAGGGCACCAAAATTCAATCCCTAAAGGAGCAACTCGCAAATAAGACTTCCATTTCCTCTCTCAACCTAATTGGGATGATATCCAAGAGGACCTTAAGGGCCTACAATAACGGCTAGACCAGCAGGGCTCTGACAACTATGTGGAGACTGAGATCTTAGAGCCATCTCCCATCCCTGGTTTTAACACTCTTTCCACTCCGCTTGTAACTAACTTTAAACCTAGTTTTAAAAAAAGGTTCACCCCCATCCAGGATATCATTGCCTCCTTCCTGTATGTATATGAGAGCTCCATGAAGGAGGCCACCAATCAGCAGAAGGTAAAGCATATCCACTTCTGCCTAGATAGCGCCACCTGGAAGATCATGACCCCCATTTGAAGGAGTGCACCACCTGGGAACAGGGCTGCAATTCCTTAATCCAAGAGTTCAGCAGCAATCAAACTCTGCCAATCAAAAACAGGCGTTCATGGGTATTTGACTGAATAAAGGAGAAAGCACCATGGAGTTTGCCAGACGCTTTTACACCCAAGCACAACCCCTAGTCACTACAAATTGTATCACCCTGGAGATGCTATTACTGGCATCATTTCTGAGTTGGGATCCTACCCTGAGGTTCAGATGCATATGATTGGACAGAAGAATGGGTTTACCTGCATCTGAGAGATCAAGGAAGCTCTTAACGAGATCCCTGCATCAACTCTACACTCTAAGGCTATATTTACTTGCTTCTCTAACTGTCCTAGAGTTCATGTCAAAAAACAGAAAAATCCTCAACCTCAATGCACTTACTGTAACAGTTTCAGACACAGTGCTAAGACTTGTTGGAAACAACTTTCTGAGGAGGTGGGAAAAAGGCGATCAGTATGAAAGACAAGGCGTTTCATGCTGAAATTCCTATCCACCCTCAAGAATCCTCCATAACCTTGAATGAACCTTGAGCTACTGCATCTGGAGAAGAAGTTTTGGTATTCAATGATAATAAAGGAATTGTTACTGCGTACTCTTCTTCTGATGACTCTCCCATGTTTCTCACGCTGCTTCCCCAGTTTGGAAGTCTGGTTACCTGGGTCACAGTTTGAGCTTATAAAATATCAGTCCTTGCCATAGTCAACAGTGGCTCCCCCATGAATGCCATATCATTCAAGTTAATGAAGCGCATCAAGATCACTCTAGATATGCCACAGTATATGGAGTATGGCACGGCTGGCCCCCAATTTACCCAATCTAAAGGAGCTTATTTTTCTCTACTGTTAAGGTTTGAAAAGCTTGCTGTAAACACCTCTGCTGTTGCTCTAGATAACCCTAGCTACGACCTTCTCCTTAGGACTCAAAATCTTTGAGACTATTTGGCAGTACTCTATTATGGGCGGCTTTCTGTCCCCACTAGGGCATTATGTCCCTCTGATCTTTGAGACCTCTCGTGATTCTAAAACTGAGGTCAAAGTTAAAGCCTGTCTACAAGAGAGTGAAGGCCCAATCAATTGGCTAGAATATCACATTAGGGGCTCCTGAGTCCAACTGCCCCCTCCTGCTATTGATGGGCAAGAGGGCATGCTGATCTACTTACCTAGGGCGACTACCATACCTCCAAAGTCCCAAGTCATTGCCAAAACCCAGGTCCATGTCAACATCCCCCCAGGATACTTATTGGAAATCTGAGGCATAGATAACCCATTTACAAAAGAGGTGCTAATTTTCCCAGGAATCTTAGATCCAGCTTATGCCAGATCTATATCAGTGTTGTTGCCAACCTTACTAATAAACCCAAAATAGTAGGTTCAAACATTTCTGCCACCTATGTCTGCCTTCTACCAGTGGAGGCTATTGCTGATGTCTGAAGCTTTGGGGACCTAAGATATTTCAGCTTGGAGACACCTCCATTGGTCATCCTGGTCAGCACCAATATCAGCAAGGACCCCTTGGGTGACCAACAACATAAAGTTCAAGAGTTGTTGGAGGAGTATTCAGACCTATTTTCAGCCTCAACCTATGACTTAGAAGAATTAATGGAGTCCTACATCATGTGGAAACTGTGGATGCTCCCCCTTCCAGTTCTGATTTTACCAAAAGAGTAAGGTTGAAGAAGCCCAGGTTGCAGTGGAACTCAAACAACTACTTGACGCTAGACTCCTGGTACCATTGCAAAGCCCTTGGGCCTCTCCTCTTTTGCTGGTTCAGAAGAAGAACGGTAGCCACCAGGTGATGATGGACTACTGATGACTCAACTCCATCACCAAGAAGGACAGTTATCCTCTGCCATATATTAATAATTCCCTCTGTCTGCTTGCTGGATCCCAGTACTTTTCCGCCATGGACCTTGCCAGTAGATATTGGAAGGTTGAGATCACACCTGAAGATCAAGCTAAGTGCGCACTCATAGCCAACAAAGGACTATTTGAGCCCACAAGGATGCCCCAGTGCCTTTGTAACGCCCCAGCCACTTTCCAACGTGTCATGGACAGGATCCTTAAGGACTTAAGGCTTTCATGCATCCTCATTGTCAGGAAGTTGATATGACTGGACGATACACTACCCATATTGGCGGATTGGAGGGGGATCAAGATAAGTCTCAAGATTTATGAAATAGGGAATATGAGTATATTTGAGTGAAATGAGGACATTTGGTGAAATGAGAGTATTTATGCCGAGATTTGATATTAATGAGAGTAATTTGAAAAGGAAAGAATAATAGAAGATTACCAAGCTGAGGATGCATATGGCTGGGGAACTGAGGTATAAAGGGTCTGATGGAAGATTAAATGGGATAGTCTTTTTATGAGGGAAGAAAGAGCACAGATAAGTCTGCAATTTATACCAAAAAATAAAGGTAGAAACAAGGGGCGATAGC
>JAKSZP010002249.1:0-19996 GCA_022478985.1 Massospora cicadina | reverse complement strand
CCAACCTATCAAAGAGGCTGTTGCCTCCCCTGATTGTCGCCCCCTGCAAAAAGGCCTTAGTGAAATCAGTAGCAGTCTTGGCCAATGTGCTGCCCATCCCTGACCTTCTCTCAATGAAGAAAGTACATAAAAAAGAACGCCTCCAATTCTACCTAGTTTCAATAAAGCAATATAAAAAGCTGTGACGGTAAAAAAACTTAGTCCCAAGACCTGCATTACTGCAAAAACATCGCCACCTTCACCACCCTTCCCAGAGTTCGCCTTGTGGCTGAGAAAGCCCTCTACAAATATACCCTCACCCTCTTCATAGCAAAATTGAGCTACAAGACCCACTTTGCTACCTTGACCCCAGTTTTGAGGATACACCCACACCTGTGCTCTCAGCTCTATGCTGAACTCAATCCATCACAGATTAGGACAATTATTCATCAGATCCCCCCTCACACTCCGCCGTGGATGGTGTTGAGATTACTAATATGACTGGATGATAAGCCCACAATACCCATGGGAGTGGCTAAAATCCACTGAAAAAAGTTTTTATAGTACTAATATTTGAGCACCCTGAGATGAGGTGATATTAGATCAGAGTGGATGGTTATTGGATCGCCTCAAAATAAGGCATTTAATAGATGTCAATGCATGATGAATAAAAGGTAAATCGCCTTGAACTAGGGTGATCATGAATTTAATTAATGTAGACTCTGGTGGAACCAATGAGAATATGTTGGAATTAATAGTCTTAGGAAAAAAGTCGGTATTAACTGAAGTAGCTAACATATAAGTAAGATGAGAAGATAGAAGGAGGAGGATTGTTATTTTAAAAGAGAGAACAGAGCAGTGAGAATCCGCTGAATATATTGCGTAAAAATAAAGAAGTGTGTATTTGGGCAATTACTTCATATTATTACTTTATTTATTTGAGTGAGTTCTGAGGACCGCCAATCTCCATATTGTCCATTTAATGCTCAGTCAGATCTACCCTGTGCAAAAACCCTTTGGAGTATCTGCAAAGTATTTCTAAAATTATAACAGTGGTGCTCACTACAGGTTCCATTGATCAATTACACAGATATAATTCTTCAGTCACTGGCCATGGTGCATCAGGCTTGCTTTGATGAGGAAACTTCATGACATGATAAACCAGTCAAATATGTGGAACTCAAACTTGTCTTGGATGCCATGCTAAAACGGCAGGATGAGCTTCTTCAGAGGTTTAGGTAATAAGCTGCCTCCATTAAATCGTGATTAGAATATTCAAGGGTTCTCTAAATGATCTAAGTTTGCTGTTGGATTTGAGGCCCAAAGCACCAGCAATCCTGGTGCTTTGGGCCTCAAATCCAACAATAATTGAGAGGGGCTTCTCTCACCACTTGTATGTAATTATATAAAACTAATAAATATAAAATGGGTTAATTTTAATAGCGTTTTATTAAGCACTGCATGGGGGTATAAGAGAGTTGATCCCTTTTAATATCTGACCAATCATTATTTAAACTGTTTCAAGGGTCAGGGAATTTGAGGATAGTTTTGGAATAGCTTCAACGCATTCTGAATTAGAATTATTAGAAACGCTCCTATCAGATTTTGGGATTTTGCATTATGTTTTGGTGAACTGATGTTTGGGATGGGGATTTGGGGCAGAATGCACCCATGCAGTAATGTTTTGATGTATTTCAAACAATCATCTTTTGCTAGTATACTTTTACCTGGGGGGACCTCTGCCACGCCTATAAAAGGGGATGGTCCGCGCATAGATGTTTGGATGGACCCGGTTGTGGTTGGGAACGTACCTTCTGATGGTTGCCCATGGTCCATTTCATGGTTGGAGTAATCCAACTGCTTAATTTTACATTGATTGCCCATGCGGGTTTGTTGAATAGTGTTACCCTGATTAATGTGGTTCCACTGAGAATCAGTGTCAGATTTTAACCAGGTGATGTTCTTCACATATTAACAAATTAGTATAATAATTAAATCAAGGATGATTGCTGATTAGTTTGCTAATTTCAATTCATTATTTAATGATAATACCCCAATATGTTCTCCCCATTAAGTTGGGTTGAGCTGTCTTGATCTGCAGGACAAAGAAAGTATTGGTCATCATGCCTGATAGAAAATCGGTGGGTCTCAACACCAGCGACTGAGGCCAAGGATCTTGAGATAAATAATATTATCAATTAAGATGATGAATCACTTAGATTCGACATCAAAAAGTATTGGGAGATGATCCTTATAAAGTTTTCAGTTAATTTTGACACCGGTGACTTATGCTGAAGATGTTGAACTAATTAATACTAATTGGTTAAGCTAAGCAGGGTTTTATCCCTGCATCAACTACATGTGAAAAATGATTGTGGGATTTCTGGCAGAAAGTCAAATCTCAGAGGACTGTCAACTTATGCCAAGGATACCGAACTGTTTAATATTAATTAAATAGTCAAATCATATTTTGACTTTGTGAGAGTATCAGTCAGAATCCCTGACAGTATTTTGGTTTAATTTGACACCAGGACTTATGCCGAGGATGTCAATATATTTATTAAATTCAGATTATGATGAATCAAGGATCAACATAATCATGGAGGATGATGAGTTTTGCTGATGAGAGTGCTGACAAATACTAAGCAGGGAGAATCACCAGTGAGTGCTGATGATTCTAGCAATAAATGCCAATGATGTGGACAGGCAAGAAATGCCTATAAATAATTTGATTTCCCTCTTGATAAAAATTTCATATGTCTTCCCATCTTTATTAAGTTTTTAGTTAAAAGTAGTTAGCTTAGCTTGTAGAGGCGGGACTCAAGATCCCCAGTTGTTAGGTGCTGGGTTAAAACACCTGGAGTGGTCAGTGCCACTAACTCCCATCCTTGATCTAGATGGTAACCTTGTGAGAACTTGGGCAACTAGCAACAACCATGATGAACTGTGAGGATTGAAGGAGAGAAACCCTGAGGGAATCAATGGAGGCTGCTGAACCACAATCATTGAACATGTCCCAGGAAAGGACCTCTGAGCTAGAATGAGTGGTCATGCCTCAGAAGGAGAAGTTGTTGGTCTGCTGGGTTAGTGGGTTGCCATGCAAATTTGTAGGGAAAGGTTGCGATGATTTTTGATAAATCAAGGGCCATCAGTCTTCATACTGTTTGCCTGGCACACTAATGGAGTCATCTAATATTGAGAATAAAAATTTCTCAACAATAAGCTAGGGTCTTTTGGCTGATATCCTCAAAATCAACATTGTTTTTATTTATATCACTTTCTGGTTCATCACAAACTCTTAAATGTTTGACATTCCCTCTATTCGGCTGATTTTCACCTACAACATTCTTTTTCTGAGGCCTGGGAGGAAAATATCTGACATTAACCCTTCAAGAATGTTGGGGGGTGATTAGGGCCAAAGGAAACAGCCATGAACGCAATTGTTGGTGAGTCTGGAGGAGAAAGGATTTGATAGAATACTCATCCCCTCGTTTGTAAGTGACTGAGAAAGGCCCTTTCCAAACAGAACTGAGCTTTTTACTTCTTGGAGTTATTTGGTCATGGTAATAGAGTACCAAGTCAGCTACTTGGATTGAGGGAAGAGGTGCCCTGAGCTCATTTGCAGCTTGGCCTTCTTTGGTATCAGTCTTAGATAAGTTAGTAATGGCCTCAGATTGTAATTGGATGATGTGTTGGGCCAACTTTTTCATGGCTTATTCTGTATCAATCTGATTAGAGAAAATATCATAGGCTAATAATACTGGCACTCCAGGTTCTCGTCCATATAACACCCAGACAGGGGACATCTTGATGATGCAATGGTAGCTAATTCAGTAGGCCATGAGGGAACTGGGAAAGTAGGGATCCCAGTAGTGAGGGTCTGAAGTGGCCATATTGCGTAAAATCTAGACCAAGGTCCCATTTACTCTTTCTACCGCCCCATTTGTGGATGGGTTATAGGGAGCTGAGAAGAATTATTGAGCTCCCATAGAAGTGGCGAGGAACTTTACCACTCATGAAGTAAAATTTTTCCCATTGTCACATAGGAGGACCTGGGGGCACCCATGTGAGTGAAGATGTACTGGTGTAGGAAGGTAGCTGTTGCTTTAGAGTCTGAGCGGAATGAGCCACAGTTTCAACCCACTTTGTGAAGTCATCAATACCAACCAAGATATAGCGGTTTCTACCTGTAGTTTGAGGGAGAGGACCTATCTTGTCCAAACTTATGGTGTGAAAGGGTTGATGGGGCGTCATAGGTTGATACTGATATTGGGTCTTGAAGCTGATTTGTTTCTTACAGGTCAGGCGTGCATCTAAGACTTCAGTTATGGTCTCCATGATTCCCTCCCAATAGTACCGCTCTTTTATCCACTTGTAGGTTTTTCGTACTCCGCCATGCCCCATGATAGTGTGAGACTCCAAAATGACAGGGACACGATTGGATGGCCGGAGATAGGGCATTTATTCCTACTTTCTTATATGATTTCATTTTATACTTTTGTTTTGTGGGAGTGACGTTCAAGCATCTTCTGTACTGGTTCATCTTCATCAGCCCATGCGTCAGGAGTCATAAGAAGATCATGTAACCTCTCAGCTTCACTATTGTCTAAGTGAAGAGCAGGAAGCCCTGTTAACCCATCTATATTCATGTAGAGCGTTCCTGCTCAATATTCAATGGTCATATCGTAATGCTGGATCTTCAGAGCCCAGCTAGCCAACTGCCCTGTGAGGTCCTTCATATTCTGAAACCACCTCAAAAAAGGCGTGGTCAGTGATTACTTTGAAGTGAGTCCCATATAGGAAGTGGCGGTAGTGTTTGACAGCAAGAAGGACAGCCAAACACTCCTTCTCCGTGATGCTGTAGTTACGCTCAGCTTTAGAAAGCATTTTATTGAAGTAAGATAGGGTGATTATCAATTCTATTTTCATCCAGCTGGGTCATGATAGCGCCAACAGCATAATTAGAGGCATCCGTAAACAACATAAAAGGGTTTGTCATAGTCAGGGTGACATAGTATGGGCCTTTTTCACAATAAGTCCTTCAGAGTCTCGAAGGCGGTCTGTTGTTCAGAGCCCCAGTAGAAGGGGGTGTTCTTGACCAAGAGACGTACAAGGGGCTCACTAATCTGGCTAAACTTGGGAATGAAATGATGGTGATATACCATCATGCCCAAGAATACTTGGGTGTCACGAGGAGTTTTGGGAGCGGAAATATTATATATTGCTTCAACTTTATCCTGCAGAGGTTGTATCCCATCTTAAAATATGGAGTGCCCAACAAAATCCAACTTCTTTTGGAAAAAAGTACATTTAGAGGGCTTCAGCTTTTTGTTAGAGTCCCGCAAACATTGAAACACCTCCTTTAGGTGCTGAAATGCTCGTTGAATGTTTTGGAGAAGACTGTGATGTCATCAAGATAGACGAACACACAGCTCAGCTTAAGGTCCTGGAAATATGATACATTGCCCGCTGAAAGGTAGCAGGGGCATTGCACAACCACTGAGGTAACCGAGTGGGTTGAAACAAACCCTCACTGCAGATAATGGCGCACATCTCCTGATCCTACGGAGAAAAGTCCATCTGCCAATACCCGCTAGCCAAATCCATGGCGGAGAAGTATTTAGAGCTAGAGAGTTGGGCCAGAGCGTCATCAATGTGGGGGATAGGTTAGCTGTCCTTTTTGGTAAGGATATTCATCTTATGTAGTCCATGACTACCCAATGACTTCATTTTACTTCTTTATCAATAGGAGTGGGTATGACTATGGGCTTTAGGAAGGTACCAACAACCTAGCGTCCAACAGCTGTTTAAGCTCCGTCCGCATCTGTAGCTCCTCAACTTTGAATTTGCGGTAGGGTTTGGAGCGGATGGGCTGAGCATCACAAACGTTAATGGTATGAGTCCAACCCTTCATGTGGACATAGTCAGTATCAGATTCAGAGAATATGTCGGTATATGAATCTAGTAAGTTGTGGACTTTCTCCTACTCAGCTGGGGTTAGTTAGTCAGAGATTTTAACAGAAGGTAGGGTAGATATGGATTGGTCAGCTGGTAATCCTATATCCGCCATAGATCTAATACAGTGAACTTGCTTTATTTCCTCAAGGGGAATCAACATACCCCTTCCAATCTCTTGATGCTTTTTTAAAACCATATCCTTCTTGGTAAGATTTCCTAGCAGAAGGTTGATAGGTCTTTGATAGACAGGGTCAAGTACACCTGGCAAAACTCTGGGCTCCAAATGACTAACTCCATCAATGCTAGTTAAGTGCAGTAAGAAGTTATGAGGGATCTGTAAGGTAATCTTAGTATCAACTAACTTTGTTCATCCGCTTTAGTTACAACCTCTTTTGAAGCATAGAACGGGATACCCTCAAGGGCATCCAAAGATGGAGGCAACATTTTTGTATGCCGTCCTGCTGTGGTGTAATGTAATATTAAGGCGGAAGAGGGAAACTCAACGGTGCAAGCATAGTATTTTTTGTTAATCTCTTTATTGGTCAGAATCAAGGGAACTTCGTAGTTAAGCAAGGAGAGATAGCCCTGCTTCATGTTAATAACCCCTTAATATTCAAGTATGAACTGGGTTTCAATGAGTAGATCATAGGTATTATTAATCAAAGCCACTTCCAGAGCTGCTAAGAGAAGCTTCCTAAAACAAATGGGCAGGAAAGTGTACACCCAGCTGGCGCGGGTATTGTTTAGACCTGCAGTTCAAAACTCCTGGGTATAGTCGAGGTCAGGAGCCAGCTTAATTTTCTTAATAAGCTTGGATGACACAACGTTTACTGGGGACCCAGTGTCAAGGATAGCTTAACCCGCACACCATTTATAACGACCTCCACTTTTAGTTAAAGCACCACCCAATGAGGGAAGAATAGTGAGAACCTCTTTTAGATGAAGATTGGAGGCAAGTCGTTTGGCCATTTCAGGGTATTTTTCCTGGATAGTCTGTAGGGTATGAACGCACTGGGTAGATCGGAGACATGTGGCAATGAGCTGGTCAGCATCACTGGCAGTGTCAATAATCTCAATACCCTCTATCACCTGCTGCAGATAAGTTTAACCAGGGATCTTAGACCAATTCACTCTCTCTGGGTTCAATCGATCAGGTACCTCCATTTCCCCTGGGGCTCCTAAAACATAATGACCAACATATTCATCACCCCCTCAAACTCGTCTTCAGAGGAATTATCAATGCATGTTAGTAATCCCATAGGAGGTGGGGGGGTTTAGGACTTCTCTTATGAGGCGATAGGTCCTGGGGTTTCTCCTCCACTTTATTAACTTTTGGGGGAGGTGTTGGAATTATCACAGCCCAAGTTTCAACCTTTGAGGTAGAGGGTTTTTGCTGCCTCATGGAGACAGGTTTCAAGCTAGAGTTAATTGCTTGAGAAGTTGAAGGGGATAGCACCTTGGAGGGGGATGCTTTAACTTCAACAGCTATGGGTCGTTCAGTGGCTGTGTGCTTCTGTGAAACAGGCGGTGTAACTTGTGGAACCCGAGAAAGGGTTTTGGGCTTAGGAGCCAGTTTTAGAACTACTTGGGAAAGCCAATCTTTAGAAAAAGATGAACTAGGCAAAGGAGCTAAGGCTTTCACCAGCTGAGTCTCTTGAACTGGATATGAAAGGGGGCACTGCCCCATCACCGCATTACCAACTGATTATTGTTATGTTAATAGTAAACAGTGGGTGATGGCAGCTCCTTAAGAGCCGGTTTCCAGAGGGAAACAGCCGTAGTAGATGCTAAGTTAAGCGGCGTAGGATCTTGTATCACAGCACCTTGTGTAGGGTCACACTCATAAATATCTGCAACTGCTAATAAAGCCTCCTTGATACCTTGTACAGTTTTTAACGTGCGCTTTTTTAAGAAAAGAGATGCATTGCCAAAGAGGGATGAGATGCCAAGCCAGCTAAGATAGCCGCTTTTGCATCTTTAAGAGGGAGCATTTGTGCAAGCACCAAAGACTGAGCTTTATTATAGAAGCGCTCAACAAATGCGGTGATCAATTCTCCTTCTTGCAAACTAAGGCACATAAAGGCCTGTTTTTGTCGCTGCAACCTTTGATTAGAACGAATTTATCAAGCAGTGCTTGCTTAACCTTTGCACAAGTACTGAGGTTGACCATGGTGGGGACCATTCTTTCTTGTGCTATTCATTTAAGCAAGAAAGAATGAACCGAATTTTTTGCTAGTCAGTGGCTCCTACCATCATAGATTCATTCACATATAGGAAGGAGGCAATACTGCCCTCACCAGGTATGAACTTGTCTCGCAGAGGGGGTATTATTATACTAATGCATTGTAGTTAGTGCTGCTCAAGTCGTTTAAGGCGAGACAGAACACTAACTAACTGGAGTTCAATGGAGGCTAACTGAGGGTTCATTTCCAACGTTTTTGTGGTGTACAGGCTCCCCTGTAGTGAGCACCATTTGTTGGATTTTCTTGGCTAAGAAGAAGGCTCGCTGGTGCTTTGGGCCTCAAATCCAACAATAATTGAGAGGGGCTTCTCTCACCACTTGTATGTAAATATATAAAACTAATAAGTATAAAATGGGTTAATTTTAATAGCGTTTTATTAAGCACTGCATGGGGGTATAAGAGAGTTGATCCCTTTTAATATCTGACCAATCATTATTCAAACTGTTTCAAGGGTCGGGGGATTTGAGGATAGTTTTGGAATAACTTCTATGCATTCTGAATTAGAAATATTAGAAAAGCTCCTATCAGATCTTGGGATATTTGCATTATGTTTTGGTGAACTGATGTTTGGGATGGGATTTGGGGCAGAATGCACCCATGCAGTAATGTTTTGATGTATTTCAAACAATCATCTTTTGCTAAAATACTTTCACCTGAGGGGACCTCTGCCAAGCCTATAAAAGGGGATGGTCCCCGCATAGGTGTTTGGAAGGACCTGGTTGTGGTTGGGGATGTAACTTTTAATGTTTGCCCCATGGTCAGTTTTGTGGTCAGAGTAATCCAACTACTTAATTTTAGTTAGTTGCCCATGTGGGTTTTGAAATGGTATTACCCCAATTAACAGGGTTCCACCAAGAATCAGCCAGGGTCTTTTGGCTGATATCCTCAAAATCATCATTATTTGTATTTAAATCACTTTCTGGTTCATCACAAACTCTAAATGTCTAACATTCCCTCGATTCAGCTGAATTTTACTTACAACATTCTTCTTATGAGGCCTGTGAGGCAAAAGTCTGACATTTGCAATGGAAGGAGCCTCAGACTGGTGAAAAGTGAAACTGTTAATATCCACTTTGGATTCACAAGTGCCAACCTTTCACCTGTTATCTTCCAAACAGTTCTGTTACATACCAAGAAGTGAAGGGTATGTGCTGAGGTTGTTTGGGGGTATTGGGAAGATGTCACAGTGGAAGGCTGAATTCTTGAACATCAGGTTTTAGTTTAATGAGACCCTCATCATATTTGCTGATCGATTTATGGTGGAAGCCCAAATTCTAATTGGAGCAGGGATTTTATCCAAATCCAACTTGTGTATTGTGATGACCTTCGCAGTGAAGCCATACCATGGGCTGTACAATGTCATGACCCCAATTTTGGATGATGACGTACCCCTGTTTAAATTTGTTCAGTTTTTTCATCATCTATCTGTAACTTTCCCTCCACTTAATAGAGAGCAGAACCCTCCGCCGCTATAATCAGACTTTCTTGTTAGGGGAAGTTTGCCGTCTAGTCCAAATTCCACTGAGCTACGCTCAGAAGTTCAACTTATGCCCTATACCTGATTACTGTCAACATTCTAACTACTGCCTTAGGCCTAATTACGCTGACCATTAGCAGTCATTCTATCGCCCTGTCCCTGTTTATACCAATCACCCTCAATCCAACTTTCATCATGGCCCAACTTACAATAATCAAGGACGCAGGCCCTATGGTGTAAATTGTTTCAAATGTAGTCGCCCTGGGCACCTGGCATGAGGTTTCCCCAATTGACAGGTCCATTACATACAGCAGGATCAATGCTACCAGGGAAAAGTCAGAGCGGAGTAGAGATGGTACTCTCTACCTCCGCTATCCCAACCCCAAACGTCCCACCTGAACTTATTGAAATATATACAGTGGAAAGACCCCAGTACTATGATACATTCTATATCCGCAGCTGGTTGGTGGAGTAAATTACTGACATGAGCACAAGCCAAGGACACGGCGGGAAAAAGAACTATGGGGCCCTCAAAGTCCTTACGCCTGTCAAATGTTTGAAAAAAATTCTTCAGATAAACTGGAACTTTCTTCAGACGCGCTTTCCCTGAGAGGATAGATGTCGCCCTCCCAATGGACGCTATTGTTAAAGGGTACCCTAAAGTTGGTGCAGTTATTATGAGCTTCCTGGGAAAAATTGACTCTTTTAATGTCTTTGAATTGACCAGTCAACGTTCTTCTTACTTGAGTGTACCTACTGTGACATTGTTGTAGCAAAAACCCAAGTTCGCACAATAATAGATACAGGTGCTCCAGTTAACATAGTTTTCACTAAGTTGGTGGCGAAGTTGACAATAAAACCTGATGTGGAACATTGAATGGTGCATTGGACCGCTGGAGCAGAAAACATGGTCTCTGAGTGAGCTTACAGTGTGCTTCCCATGTAGTTTGGATCAATTGTTTTTGTAGCTCTGGTGGTAGTGTTACCAAACAGCAATTATGACATGTTTATTAAAACTGCTAATATGCAACACAATGGTGCTGTCATTGATATGATGGAGGATACCTTTGAATTATAGAGCAAAGGAGCTTAATTTATTTTACCTCCAGTGGAGTACCAAAGGACTCGGTGCACTTGTGACATATCAACTTTGCCTATAGTGACGAGGTGATTCTGGTTCGTTACATTAACTTAAGAGCAAGACCTGGGCCCTTCCTCACCAGATATATGAATATCAAGGGCTACCGCTTAGAGCCGCTGACCCTATATCCATCCCCTCTGGACACCAAGTAAAAATAAACACTGAGTTAGAGGCGAAACTGTTTACTGGGCTTTAAGGTGAGGTCATTGGGCCCTATCTAAAATTGCATCTTGAGCCCCACGTGGCTCCAGGCATTATAATCCCAGGATATGGGGAGATTAAGGTCTTGTTAGCGAATCTTTAGTACATTTCAATGCAAATCCTCTGGTACCAAATAGTGGCGTATTTACATTTGCCCCGGTTGAAGTTTCCTTCAGGTTCATGAGTTTGGGTTGCTGGATGAATTTGGTCTGCCCATCAAACTATAGCTCGGCATAATGGCGGTTGTACCACATGAAAATTTAAATGGGTTTATTGGAAGACCAGAAAGATCAAGAGGAAGCTTTATTTCAAAATGCAAGGATTTCTCTGCTGTTGACAATCATGATTTAGGGTGCGCACAGGGGGTGGTCCATCAATTGGACACTTGGGATAATCCTCCCATCAGGTCCCAGCCAATCCGCTGATCAAGGGCAGCCAAACAAGTAGTTACCAAGGAGATTGAAAAGCTTCTGGATCAAGGGATGTTTGAACCATCAAAAGTCCATGTGCTTCGCCTGTTCTGATTGTAAGATAGAAGGATGGCACCAACGGGGTAGTAATAGACTACCAGAAGCTCAACAGCATCACCAAGAAGGACTCATACTCCTTGCCATGGATCAACAATGCTTTGAATCAATTAGGGGGAGACCATTACTTCTCAGCAATATATTTGATATCTGGTTACTAGCAGATCGAGTTGCCCATGGCGGAACAGGAGAAATGTGCCATAATCACCTCCTAGGGGCTTTTTAACTGGCCCATATGCCTCAAGGGCTATGTAACGCTCCAGCTACATTCCAACGGGCGATGGACACTATCCTTGGCAATCTTAAGTAGTCTTGCATCCTTGTGTACCTCACCAACATCAACATATTCTTCCATACATTCTTTGAGCACCTTACTCATCTAGAGGAGGTCTTCCAACGGCTTGAAGAGGCCAACATCAACTCCAAGCCCCATAAATGTCATTTCTTTAAGGACCAACTGAGGTACCTTGGGTTTGTAGTAGATGCAACTGGGCTGACTCCTAACCAGACAAATTGAAGGCTATCCGAGAGATGACTACGCTAACTAGTAAGCGCAATATATAAAAGTCTTTTTAAGGATGGTCGGCTATTACTGCTGCTTTATACCTAACTTTAGTTGTATTGGAGCTCCTCTTTTTGAGATATTAAAGAAGGATACTGCGTTTGAATGAACTGAACGTCAACAATGCTCCCTCAATACACTTCATATGGCGTTGAGAATTGCTCCAGTGCTGCACTATCCCAATTTTAATAAATAATTATCATCTTGACGGATGCCTCCCTTTCTGTCATTGGAACGGTCCTATCCCAAAAAGAAGATGAGGGGGAGGAGCACCCCGTTGCATACTGCAGTTGGAGTTTAAACTGCCATTGGCGTAATTATACTTTGACCAAGCGTGAGTGCTTAATAGTGATTTATGCATATAAGCAATTTAGAGTGTACTTGCATGGAGTGATGTTCAAAGTTGTACGGAATCACGCATTGTTACATTGCTCAAAGAACATCAAGGAGCCTGAAGGGCGTTTAGCCCGATGGGCTCTCAAACTACAGGCTTTTGACTTTGAGATTTTCCACCGACCTGGAGTAAAACACAAGAATGCCAATTTCTTGTTGATATTGCCAACCATTGCCATTACAGCAGATCTTAGTGATGATGTGTATGACAAAATGCTCAGCGGAAAGTATGACGATGAACCGCCTCAAGTCATCAAAGTATTAGATGGAATAAAGACCAATACGTTACAGAAGAATGGCGAGTTGTACAAGCGGATGGGGGACACTACAGAGAATATATCATGTCTTCTGCCTGACCCAATATTATCATGAGCGCACACCGAGCATTTGGACATGGTGGAGTATTCAAGACCTTGGAATTATTGTGACCTTGGTACTACTGGGAAAGCATGCAATTTGATGTGCTAAAAACCATTTTCTGCTGCCACCAGTGCCAAGTGGAAAAGCCATTCAACCAGAAGACTTCCTACTGGCTAGTGAAACCTCACTTTGCTTGGCATATAGTTTCTATAGATGTCATGGGGTCTCTGCCAACTGGAGCAAATCAGTCCAAGTATATTCTGGTGGCAATTGAACACTTGACAAGGTGGGTTGAGGCGCGGGCTTATTTGATTTAGGGGCAATCACGGTGTCTAAGTTTGTGATGGAATGGATAATTCAAAGACATGGCTGTCCCCAGTTCATCCTTATTGACAATGAAACCAATTTTAACTCCCACAATTTACCCAAGCTCTCCTAACAATGGCCATCCACATGGCTTTGATGACCTCATATCACCCAGAATCCAACGGGATGGTTGAGCGATTTAATAGGACCTTGGTGAGCATACTCCATAAATTGGTAACGGATTGACCTTCTGATTGTAGTTACCTCCTTTCCATAGCTGTTTTTGTATACAACATTAGCTACCATTCTGCCGCAGGGAAAAGCCCAGTTCAATTATTGTATGATTGGCACCCTGTTCTTCCAGCGCTGCTCTATGCCTGTGTAGAAGATACCAGCGGAATGGACCCCTAACGTTATTTGACAACGCTAGCTGACACAATAATCAAATTGCATTATGAGGCATACTCATTCAGTTTAGCCAAGAAGGTAAAGAACCAGGCTGCTGATCAGGTATGGCGTAGCGGGCTAGCCCAGTTCAAAGATGAGGATATGGTTTTATTTCATGACCATCATGGGTTTGGGCAGAAGCAAAAATTGGCAAACATCTGGATTAATCCATTTGAAGTTATTGAGAAAGTGGGGGTTGACGCCTATACCATCAAGGACCCCGTGATCAGTTGGATCATTAACTGAGTCATGCAAAGTTCCTCTGGGCATATAAGCAATAGGAAAATTATTGTTCAGAAAAAGGGGGTAATATTGAGATTCTGATATAATTTGATGATAAGCCCAAAATACCCATGGCAGATCAACTAGGATCCGCCAACAATAATTATAGAGTACAAATATTTAAACGCCCTGAGATGAGGCGATGTTAGGTCAGAGCGGATGGTTATTGGAACGCCCTAAAATAAGGTGGTTAGTAGATGTCAATGCATGACGAATAATTGGAAAATACCTTGAACTAAGGCGATTGTGAATTTAATGAATGTAGACTTTGCCTGAACTAATGAGAATTTGGCGGAATGAATAGTCTAAGAAAAAGGGTCATTATGAATTGAAGTTGCTAACATATAAGTGAGATTAGAAGATTGAAAGAGGAGAGTTGTTATTAGAAAAGAGAGAGCGGAGCAGAAATAATCTGTTGAATATATTGCAATAAAATAAAGAAGTTTTATTGGGGCACTTACTCCATATTATTATACTTACTTAACTGAGTGTGTTCTAATGACTGCCAATCTCCATGTTATCCATTCTATTGCTCAGTGGGATTGACCCTGTGCAAAAACCATTCAGTGTATCTGAAAAGTATCACTGAAATTATACCAGATGGATAGCAAGACCACCTCTGACCTAGTTGGATCATTTTAATATTTTTTATTCAGTTTGAGTGATAAATTCATCTCCTTCTGTTCATTTTAGACTATGTTACTTTTAGATTAGTTTAGATTTATCTCCTCTGAGTTCAGAATTGTCCATCCCCTGGTCATCTTGCTTCAGTTAATAATAAAAGATAAAATGAAACAATAATTTTATATAATATGCTTTTTTATGTTGATATTATTGGATGCCTTTAGAGAGAACAGAACAGGGATACTGGAGGTCTCTCTATTTCTCTTTATATAAATTTTCAGCAGTTTCCCAAGCTTTATATGCATTTCCTATCTGTGCATCCTTTTAATTCTACTTTAGTAATCTCAATGTATCCAGTTCATCCAGAGTTCCCAGATCTTCAAATCACTATATTGACCTGATTCAAAAAATCGTTAAATATATTGGGTTTTGTTTTTCTACCTTGGTGTTGTAATTTCATTATTTCTATATCTAACTTGATTGAATGAAAATTTAAGAAAAGGCTCTAATCTCTAAGCCTTTGAATTTGAGAGCAATATGATAGTTGGGAAATATATCAGCTTTTAAATAGAAAAAATTCAATAGTAAGTTAATGCTAATACTGTATAAGTTACAAAACAGGTTTCTTATAAAACTGATTGTAAAAAAATTCAAGTGAGCTAATAAAAGCAGATGAAAAAGAAAATCTAGTATGCATGAATATTTATAAACAAACAATCTTATTAATAATATATAATCTTAAAGATAGAAAATAAAAAAACTCATAAAATGATATAATCAAACAAAGAGATCTTTGTTAAGTGTATCTTAAGAAATCAAGATAAATTGGTTTATAAAAGCGGTAAAATACCTAAAAAGTAATAATTAAAACATTACCTTATAAATACATCCAATAGATTCTATAGGATATCAAATTTATTAAAAATATCTGTTATGAAAAAGTTAAATAGTATAATTATCCTACAATAAAAATTGTGGGGAACCTTATAACTTATTTAAAGTTTTTATCTAAATAAAATGAGTCATCCTAAGTGTTCTAAATTAGCCTATGCATATTAAATTAATCTAGTTTATATTCTGACTAACCGTAAGAACCATTTTACAATTGAATCAAGTATCTAATTTATTTATTTGGATCTCCATCTGAGTTACCTATCCAATTGGATAGAATTTATGATATGCTGTAGGGAATCCCCTGAGGTCATCAATCAATTGGCAGATGTTCCGTTTCTTGTCTTATCCCTATCACCACTTATTCATTTTCATATGCTTTTCCTTTGAGACCCCAAAAATTTTTCTTTTCTTTTTCAGATTTTTGATTGATCAGGTAAAATCATGCTCACAATTTACAATAAATTATTAAAATACTTTCCATATACTTTTTCCTACTGCTGTTTCTTGGGTTTTATTACTGCTACACTGATACCAATATTTTGGGTCAAATGCCCTCCTGCTAACACCATCAATCAACAACTGACATGCTGGATCAACCAGAAAGCTGAGGTGTCACCCAAACCTCAGGTCATGATCAACCTGGTATTACCAAGCCTGCATGACAAAGGGGTGATTTTACCAGGGACAATACCCCAGAACCTATAACCAATGTACCTATTGACCAATTGATCGCCATCCACTTTATGTGGACCTGTACCAAACAAAATTTTAAAAAGTTTGCCCATGGGCCTATTGATAAATGGTTGGAAAGCTATAACGCTTGGGGAGATGACTATATAGTCAGCTCCCAACAATGTTTGTGAGAAATGACTAGCCTGCTCACCAGAAACACCAAAAAATGGCAGGGCGCCAACATGGCTTTCAAATCTTATATTCTATGGCAAGCTTGTTCCTGAAAAAATTTTGCATTTCTGCCTCTCAACTCTGCGAAGAGTTTCGCCTGCTTCATCTTTGGAATTTTTTGAGTATCAGCATATTTCTCGCCAAATTTGAGGACCATATGGGACTTTGTTGACAGATTATATACTGGCACTGTGAGGAACTTGATCAGCAACTCCTTTAGTGGTTCCTTGATGCCCTTTAAAACCCTTACCTCAACGCAGTATACCTGGCACAACCAACTTGGTTGGATCAAGCTATTGCCATTTGCTAAAACTATGTAAAAATGATGACCCGCTGCCAAAATTAATCCCATAATTCTGCTGTCATAAATTTGGACGCTAAAGATCTGGAAGCCTCTGATATTGAAGAAATTCCATAAAATTCACAACACTAAGCTTCCCTTGGAGGATAATCAACAGATACATGCCCTCACCGAGAAAGTCTGGGAATTGACCATGTTGGTTCAGGGGCAGCATGTCATGGAAATGGCAGAAGAAGTTTAGACCAGCCTGCCAGTTGGGATGCGTAAGCACCCATAAAGCAAGCCAGAATGCCAGAGGCATTACCAACTAAATGACGTTATATGGAGCTGGGCATTAGGAAACAAGAATTGTTGGTGTAACACAACAGTGATGATGATCTCAGATGATGAACAACAATGAGCCCACTCCCAACCCAGGGGGCCTTGCTGCTGGGGATGGGATCACATAGATAGTTTCAATAAGTTCATCAGCATATTGAGTCATTTCAACTGGGGAGGCAAGGAGAGGGATTCTCTCTTGCAATAGGTGGACATATGGCCACAAGATCCTCATGTACTGTTGCCGGAAGTTCATGATAACAGGGTTATAGAGCCAAAAATATCAGACTTGCTGAATCCAATTAATGACGTAGGGGGCTATAGTGACCATAAGTAATGGTAGAGCCCATCCGGTATATGGACCAATGGGCCACCAGGGAAACGCCATCAGGGATGCGTTCAGAAGGATTAATACAATAATATTTGTTTGGTTTTTTTGGCAAAATTTTTATTGAAGGGAAAAGGAAGAAAATCAACCAACAATTTTCTCAGTGCTATGCAACTAATTAAATAGTGGTCAATTGGGGTAGTGACAAGCTGGGATCAGGACCCTCAATTTTGACCTAACCAGCAAATTATTTGAGAATGGATGGGTTTGTTCCTTGAGAACTGACATCAAAAAATTTGGCGGTGGGCTGAGTCACTATCAGTTTGACCTCGAAGGTCTGAACTGAGCCTCAACTACGTTTCTAACAGTTGGCATGATGGCGTTTGGCCCAATGAGTGACAGGAATCCCCCAAGGCCACCCCACATAGGGGTGGGTCCATTTGGTTGAGAATGGGTTTGGGACGCCCAACCCACCCACGCTTGGTCGCTGGGCTATTCATTCAGTTAGTAGTATCACATTGGCCGCAATGCCCAAATTGTCAACAGGGGATTTTGACCTGCGTCAATGGCATCCGATGCTATAGCCTGCACATCAAAGATGATCCCTGACAACTTTGGTAGGGAGGTGATTTGTTTGATTGACATATTAATTGAATTGGAACTGTCAGGCATTACAGCTGATAGCTCAGTCTTCATGCCTTTCCAGCCATTTGAGGTATGAGCATCAGCCAGATTACCACTCAAATTAGATCTGATCAATTTCAATTCAACCATCTTGGTGCAGATTTTGCTGATTCCCTGTAATAGTTCTGCTGAGGTGAGTGTGGGTACTGGTGGAGGGATCTGAAGTGGAAGAGCTGTTACCCAGCGCTCATCTACTATGTGAGCGAGATCACCCTGAGTAATGAGGGGTACCACCATCCTTTTTGGTGCCTTCTTATTTGGGAACAGGAAAATGGCCCAATCAATGGCCAGAGGACGTTCCCTGGAACTTACATTACCCTTTCCTTTTTTTAAAAGAAGGGCCCCACCACTGGGAAACTGCACAAGAGCCACATTCTTGTGCGCCTTGGGTAACTTGATCGTCATAATCATTGCAACTTTTTTTGGGGGGGCGGGGAGCCTCGGGGTGGGATGTGTGGAACACTTCAACCAGGGCCATGCAATTAGCACAATCGCGCGCCTTGACCCAAATGTTTTTGTAGGCTAGATACCCTTTCCAGGCCACAAGATATTCTACAGAAAGTCAGAATTTCTGGGATGCCAGGATAGCCTCCACCTTGGCCTCTTCCACATTATCAATGACAATTGGTTCCAGCTCCATGGGAATTGCACCCTTGAAGGGAGACAGTTGGGAAACATGGAAAACAGGATGCTGCTTCCAATGCGCAGGGAGCTTCAGTCAGAACGCCCCATTCCTCAGTACCTCCTCCACCATATGGGGGCCCAAGAGTTTACTAGCGAATTTATGGGAAGGGGCTTGAATTTTTAAGTGATGGGTATTTAGCATGACATAGGAGCCCCCATAAAATCATGACCCTGAAGGCGCTTACAATCTGAAAACCACTTGTAGTCATCTATGACTTTGAGGTGTTCCCGCACTAAGGCTTGAGTTGATCTGATATGGGCAGCGTGATCCGCGGCAGCTTGAATCTCAGGATGCAAGCACAGCCTGATCGAAAACAAAGGATTGTAACCCAGTTTTGCTTTGTAGGGGGAAAACCCTGTGGATGCGTGGGTCCCGTTATTGTAAGCGAATTGGGCGAGAGGAAGGTTATTTGCCCAAGTATCCTGCGCGGCTGCAGCATAGCAACGCAGGTACTGTTCAAGGACCTGATTTACCTGCTCAGGTTGTCCATCAGACTAGGGATGATATGCCATAGAGCGACAGGGGGTTATTTTCAGAATTGATAGAAGTTCACTCCAAGCTGCATGGTGAACTGGGAACCACGGTCACTGATGATCTCCTGGGGGAGACCAAAAATCAAAAACACATGGCATATGAAAAGACGGGCAGTTTCTTCCAACATACTTATGGAAGTATAAGGGATAAACAGGGAAAATTTTGTGAAATGTTCCACCACTACCATCACCACTGTGAACCCATCAGAACAGGAAAGTTCAACGATAAAGTCCATGGACACTGATGTCCATGGCCCCTCCACCTGCTGTAAGGGGTGCAGGAGGCCATTTTTACTAGAGCAGTCCAACTTAGACCTGGTGCAAATAACACAATTGGCGATTCAGGCCAGAACCTCTTTTTGGTAGACCTACCCAATTGAAGGTCCCCTTGATCAAATTGATGCACATTTTATTGACAGGATGTCTGACTGGGGAGGATCATGATGTGCATGAAATACCTCTAATTGGAAGGAGGGGGGACCCAGATGCGAGATCAAAAGTAAATGAGTCCCTCCTTTAAGGAGTATAGAGAATGTTTGTGAATCGGGTGAGCCAACTGCTCAACCAATGCTACGCCCTCAGGACAAGCCATTTGACTGTCTAAAACCTGGGCCACAAGTGGGGCGTCGGGAGAAAAAGTGACAAATGAGACAATAGGGGAATGATTAACAGAATTTGGGTGGCAGGAATCACAGTAACAAGGTCCAATTCCTCCAAGTCCAAGGAACAGTGGGCGGGGATGCGATTTAGAAAATCAGGAAGTCCTTTGAGTGCACCTTTTATGAGTTTAAATTAAAGTTAAAACTGCATAGGTCCTGATAGGTTTGGGCTTGCTTATGCACCAATTTTT
>JAKSZP010002248.1:0-20056 GCA_022478985.1 Massospora cicadina | reverse complement strand
TACAGAGAGAACCCTATCCTCCATTCATTGTCCCAAGTGTCGCTGAACGCCTCATGGCACCTCAGGCAATGGCCACCATTACCCTCCACCAGCTGACCATGTCTAGCACATCACACCGTGTGCCTATATCCCATCTACTTCAGACCATCTCTTTTGGGCTCATACTGACAACGGTCACACAATCTGTCCTCTTTGCCATGAGTTGGGCCACACAAGGGACATTTTGATATAATCCAAACCCTGTGAACATGGCCAACTACACCTATAAGGCCACACCAACAGAATTTGAGTGGGGATTTTGGCTGCCCCCACCCCCCAGGTTGAGCGCTCAATGAACAAGAAACAAAATCAAGCAACACAAATCCAAGCCAGCTGAATCCAAACCAGCCAAACCCAAGCCAGTCAATTTACACCCAGAACAACCAATTGGGAGCAGGTTTGGACCCATGTTCAATACAGGAAATCTCACGCCCCAAAACCTACCCAACCAAAGTTGGCTACCACTGCTTCTTCTCGAATCAACTAAAATCCCTGGTACTTATTAGATGATCTAAACGAAATCTGGTGAAATTGTTCCACCACTGGGTTATCCAATTGATTTAACACCTTATCTGAATTCAGACTTTGATACCCCAGCCCTAACCAACTAATATGTCCCCAAACCTAAAATCTTTTACCAAAATGACCAAAAGCTTACCAAGGTTGCAGTGGCCTCACCCAATAATTCCCATTTTCACATATTGTGTGCAAAATCCGTTACAGAACTTTATAAAAGGGCTGCACCCCCTTGTTCCCCTCTGATTTTACTCCTACCACAAAAGAAGAAATCCTGCGCTTCTATAAAACTGCCACCACTGCTGTCAAGCATGTCGCTGAACTGGCATAATATTCCCCATCCACACGCACCACAAGATTCAATACTGCACAATTAGAATAACTTCTCGACGCTCACATCAAGGCTGAACACCATGTTACTAAACTCATATTGGCTTTGATCCAGGCACAAATTGTCAATCTCAACAACTATCTACTTCACCTTGACCTCATCCCGTGGATGCCCCAACCCCTTAGACTCAGCACTGATCCGCCTCTACAATGCTGATCCTGACGATGACCCGCCTGATCCCCCTCCCCCTCCACCATGATGGGATAAGTGGCTCGCCACTGTGCCACCTGATAGGTTATTTTCTCATTTCTTTTGTGCTTTCCGCTGCTTGATAAGGGCGGACAGTTCATAATTTTTTTGGTTTGTTTAATTTCAGAGTTTCAGTTTTGGTATTGTCTTTCCACTGGTTAGCTTGCCTCAGTTAGATAAATAAAATGAAGATCATTATTTTTCACGACCATGAAGGGATAATTAATTGGCAACGGCTGCTATTCCCAATTGAGGTTTACATCAAAGAATTGCACCAAATTCTATTGAGATCTCATTGGTTTTTATAAGAAGTAAGATAAGATGGAAAAAGATAAAGTACTTTTTACTTCTAGACTTTTTGCTCTTGTGATTAAAGTTGTTGGTAGGACAAGAAAATCCTTTGTCTATAACATTATAATCTCTGCGGACTTTGCCTTATGAGAAGAAAAGAAACTCTGAATCTTGTACTAAGTTAAGTTCTACCAGATGAGATAAAAAAGTCCCTAAAAATAAAGACAAATTCAATATTTGAAAAGTATCAGTTTGGCGTTGGATTTTATACTATCTTAGCTATTAGAAGCTCAACTAAAGTAGTAGTTTTTTACTACTACTCCCATTATAGTCTATAATCAACAAAGTGAAAAGCTCAAATACAAGGAACCTCTGTAGTCAAACAAGGGAGCTGTTGGGATTTTAACCAGATGAATCCTTCTGATACCATCTAGTACTAAAAAAAATGAATCCTTCTGATAGTATCCAAATTAGGAGTTTTGGTTAGTTGGGCATAACTGCCAGCTAATCGCCTAGTTTAATACTAATTAGTGTTATATATTTGATTGAGTTTAGGTTTGCGGAAGCTACGTTTGCTGCCAAAATGCCATCTAATGATTGTTGTGGGAGCTTCCAGCAGAAAGCTGATGAATCCGTTATAAGTCATTTGAAAGGGTTCCATCATCTAATTTGGAGCACCGGTGACTCATTCAGAGGATGCTCAAAGTCTTATCTATATACAAATTAATGTACGATTGACCAGCAACTTATGCTTAGGATGGATTAACCTAATTTGGTATTAGGTGATCAGATGAGCAGATCTAAGAGGGAATCACTATGAAGTATGAATGAAAATTTTACGATCTGATAGAGGTTTGGAATCAAGAGGCCAATGGGTTTTCTGGTAGTTGATCGGCCAAAGAGCACTTGGGTGCAGTAGCCCTGAAAGTAATATAAATAGTCGTTCATTCTTTCCTAATAAACAACTCTTGTTTGCCATTCTTCATGTTTGTTTGAAGTAGCTTGGTGCAACTAGAATGGGGAAGGTGGCATAGGAGATCCCCAATAGGCGCAGGTGATCACACCTGGAGTGGCTGGCACTGCCAGCTCCCATACCTCCTCTCTATGAGGAACCAGCGGGAACCTGGCCAGCTGAATACCAGTGGATGAGCTTCATAGCCACCAAACCTAGCGGGGTGCAGCACGGGAGGTGCCATATCCGCCCAGGAAGGGGGGTGGGCTCGCTGGGGCATGCCCAGATGGGTTGGTGAAGGGTTGCGAGGGTGGGGCAGCGCAGAATTGCCTGAGACACCCAGAAAGGGGGCAGGACTTGCCAGGGCACACGCTGAGGACGCCTGGGGCTAAAAGTGAAGTCATTGGTGGTTAGTTGGTGGGTTGGACGCAGAATTGTAGGGGTTTTTACGCCAATGAAGGCGAAACAGCTAGGGGCCACCAGTCTTCATACTGGTTGGCCTGGCACACTAGCGGATCTCAGGGTCAATTTCACAACAGGAGCTGAAGTGAGCTATAATTCAGAAAGAGGAAAAGAATATCATCATCACTTGGTTATCAATCGAGTCACTACCAGCTCCCAGATTTAAAATTGTGCTCACTACAGTAGGTAGTTAAGATAAGCTAACTTTAATAAAAAAAATCAAATTAAACATGTCATAAGAATAAACTACACATACTTTGGATGGAAATAGAGACCTTCAACAAGAACGCACTATATTTTAGTCACAGGCTAATTTACTACATTTAAATGAGTAATGAAGGCTGAGGAAGATGTCAAACAAGTGAGAAAGGATAACAATGACCTCTGTTGGAAAGTCAACTCCTTTAAGCACAAGGAGGGTGATTAAATCAAAGAGTAATATTTCAGAAGGCTGAGCAAGAAGCAGATCATGAGCAAATATGCTGTACTACTGAAGAAATAGTGAGATTATAGAAATTCATAGAAGAGCTAAAAAACCATAAATGTGATTGATCAGAAATAGAGTCTGAAGAAGCTGACAACAAAACATCTGAAACTCCAGTCAGGAAGAATAACCCACCCAGAAATATACCTGGGTCATGTGGACCAATTTTGGAAATGACCCTCAAAGTTACTCCCATGATCAATAGAGTCATCAGGCAGGATTCATCTTCTAGTGGAGCCATATATTAGTTTCAAACCACACCAAAATTAACCGTGTTCCATCAGTAAAACGCCCCTGCATTTTTATGATATTAGAGATGATGATGTTCCTTTTTTGACTGACAAAATGAAGTGATCGTCATGAACTGTTTGAATACCAATTGTTAAATGGTGCTACCCTATCTAAACGGAGACAATTGGTCTTATCAGGAGACTAAGAAAGCTATTATGATAGAATTTGGAATCCCTATTGTTATAAAATCAGCATTTTTTGTTTAATACGCCGTAATCAATATTGCACAGGGTTTGAACCACTCAGCAATAGGACCAATGATAAGAGGATCGTTGCCCTTGAAACAACAGAAATAAACTTTATTAATAATTATGGAGCACTTGCCCCAACTATACTTCTTTATTTATTATAATAAACACAGCGGATCCTCGCTGTTTCGCCCACACTACACTATTAACAAACCTCTTTCTTGATTGTCTCCTTTCACTTGTATTATAGTGACTTTGGATAATACCACTTTCATGGCTTAGTAATTCACTTCGCCATATCTCATTGGTTCTGCCAATTCTTCATTCGTTAGTATCCTGATCACCTAATTTGAGGCAATTTCCCTAACAACCCAATATCACAACATTTTGAGGCGCTCAAATTACCATAATCCAAATCAAACTCGGTGGATTCCATCCATTCAGCCATAAAAACTTAGGGCTTATTATCCAGACATATCAGAATTATGACATTACCCCCTCCTTGACTGGATAATAAGGCTCCTATTGCTTATATGCCCGAAGGAACTTCACATGCACTCAGTTGATCTCTGACCGCTAGCGGGGTCCTTGATAGTGTATACATCTATACCTGTCTTCCCAATGACTTTGTTTGCCCAATCCAGATACTGGACAGCTCATGTTTCCAGCCAAACCCAAAATGATTCTGGAATATGACCATGTCTCCATCTTTGAACTGTGCTTGGTCACTTCGCCATATCTGATCAGCAGCCTGGCTTTTTATTTTCTTGGCTAAGCTGAATGAATACATTTTAGTTTGTAATTTAATCACCATATTAATTAAGATGGTTAAATAGCATTGCAGATCCATTCCACCAGGGTCCTCTACACAGGCATACAGAAATGCAGGCAGAGTGGGGTGCCGTCTGTAAAGCAATTGGAATGGGCTTTTACCAGTGGAAGAATGGTAGCTAATGTTGTAGGTGAACATATCAGTAGAAAAAGGGTACTCCAATCAGAGGGTATATAAATAACCAACTTCTGGAGAATGTTCACCAAGGTCCCATTAACCCGGTAAATCATTCCTTTGGACTCAGGGTGATATGGAGTTGTTAGAACCACACAGATGGCCATCATTTCGTTGAGTTTGGGAAGCATGTGAGAGGTAAAATTAGTGCCATTGTTGGTAAGGAAAAACTGCGGGCAGCCGTGATGCTGACTGATGCATTTCATCACATACTTAGCCTCAGCAACTGCGCCCAGATCCCAAATGTCACGTGCCTCAACCCACCTGGTCAAGTGGTCAATTGCCACCAGAATATACTTGGACCAGTTAGCTCCCATTGGTAGAGGGCTGGAAACATCAAGGGAAACTGTATGCCAAGTGAAGTGCGGCTTTACTAACTGGTTTGAAGTCTTCTGGTGGAATAACTTTTCTACTTGGCACTGGTGACAGGAGGAGATAGTATCAAGCAATTCGAAGTTCATGCTTTCCCAGTAATATCAAGGTCGCAATACTTCCAACGTCTTGCACACACCACCATGTCCAAATGCCCTATGTGCGCTCATGATAATGTTAGGCCGCGTTGAGGGTCGTGGAAAAACCACCGTGGAATCACCAATCCATTTGTACAATTAACCATTCCGCTGGAAGGTATTGGCTCACATTTCATTCAACGCCTTGATGACTTGGTGCGGCTCATCATCGTACTTCCCACTGAGAATCTTGTCAAACATAATATCGCTCAGATCCACTGTAACTGCAATAGTTGGTAGCCTTGACAAGCAATCAGCATTCTGGTAATTTCTTCTGGTCGGTGAAGAATCTTGAAGTTGTAAGCCTGTAGTTTAAGAGTCCATCGTGCTAGCCAGCCCTCAGGCTCCCTAAGGTTCTGCAGCCAGCGTAATGAGGCATGATCCATTACAACTTTATATTTTACACCTTGCAAATATACTCTGAATTGCTTATAAGTATAAATCAAAGCTAAGCATCCCACTCAGTCACAGTATAAGACCATTCATGGCTATTCAGACTTTAACTGCAATATGCCACTGAGTGCTCCTCCCCCTCATCATCTTTTTGAGACAGAACTGCCCCACAGCGGAAAGAGATGCATCCGTCTGTATAATAAATTCCTTTTTGAAATTTGGGTAACGTAGCACTGGCACCTTGATCAACACTGTTCAAAGAGTATCAAAGGAGCATTGATAGTGTCGTCCATTCAAACGTGGCATCCTTTTTTAATAACTCATACAGTGGACCCCCAAAACAACTAAAGTTAGGTAAGAAGCGTCTATAGTAGCCAACCATCCCTAGAAAAACACTTATATATCTCGTTTACTGCTTGGTGTAGTCATCTTCCAAATGGCCTCCACCTTAGCTGGTTGGGGCCTCAGCCCTGTTGCATCAACTATAATCCTGAGGTACTAAAGCTGATCCTTGAAAAAGTGGCATTTCCAGGGCTTGATTTTGATGTTGGCCTCAGCCAACTGGCAGAAGGCCTTTTCCAAATGGCCAAGGTGCTCAGAAAACATGCGGGAGGAAACTTTAATGTCATCAAGGTATACAAGGATGCATGACAGCTTCAAGTTGCCAAGGATAGTGTCCATTGCCCGTTGGAATGTAGCTGGGGCACTACACAGCCCTTGGGGCATACGTGTTAGTTGTAAAGCCCTTTTTGACGTGATAATGGCGCATTTTTCTTGTTATGCCGCAGATAACTCAATCTGCCAATAGCTGGATATTAGATCCATTGCGGAGAAGTAATGAGCACCTCCCAACCAGTCCAACGCATCATCAATCTGTAGCAAAGGGTATATGTCCTTTTTTGTAATGCTGTTGAGATTGCGGTAGTTTATTAATACCCAGTTAGTATTGTCCTTCTTTTTGACAATTAGGCCAGGGGAGGCCCATGGGCTCTTTTATGGTTTAAGCACTCCTTTCTCCAACAGTTTATCGAATTTTGCTGTGACAATTTCTTCCGCTGCTCTAGATTTGTGGAATGGCCAAGATCTGATGGGGGATGATCCCCAGTGTCCACTCGATGGATCACTCCTCTGGTGCATCCCAAATCATGATCATCGACAGCAAAGATCTCTTTGTATTTTTGATATAAGGATTCTGCTCAATCCTTCTGATCTTCTGTTAACCCCATTAAATTTTCACGTGGTACAACTTCAATTACGCCAGGCTGAGCTTTGATGGGAAGACCAAATTCTTCCAGTGATCCAAACTCATAAATCCCAAGGACCTCCTCAACTGGAATGAAATGTAGGAATGCAACTACTTGGTGCCAGCGTAATTTGCATTGGTTTATCCTGGAGATTCGCTACCAAGACCTTGATCTCCCTATTCACCAGGAGTATAATGCCAGGGGCCATGTGGGGCCTGAGATGTGATTGTTGATAGGTCCCAATGACCTCCCCATATAGCCCAGCAGGCACTTCCACCTCTAACTCAGTACTTATGATTGCTTGGTGTCCAGAGGGTATATATATAGGGCCAGCGGCTCTAAGCGGTAGCCCTTGGTATTCATAAATTTGGTGAGGAAGGGCCCAGGTTTTGCTTTGTAGTCGATGATAGCAAACTGAAACCACCCCATCACCATATGTAATATTAACGTGACTCATGTGTACAGGATCCTTTGGCTCTCTGCTGGAGGTTAATTAAATTAGGATTCAATGTCCCAAAAATTTGAAGGTCTCTACCCTCATATTAACAACAGCTCCATAATGTTGCTTGAAAGCAGTTTCAATTAACAAGTTAAAGTTATTGTTTGTAGCACTATAGCTTTGGAAAAAATGACAATTAACCCAAACTGCAAAGGTAGCCCACTGTAGGCTCCTTCAGAGATGGTGCTTTCTGCACCTGCGGTCCAATACACCATACAATGATCTACATCTGGCTTTAATGCTAACTTTGACACCAACTTTGAGGACACTATTTTAATTGGGGCACCCATATCAATTATTGCACAAACTCAGGTTTTCGCTACAACAGTGTCACAGTAAGTACACTTAGAGTAAGATGCATCTTGTTTTAAAACATGGACATTTGACTGATCATTTTTCCAAGGAAGCTCATAATACCCTTCCCCAGTTTAGGGTATTCTTTAACAATAAAGTTCACAGGGAGGGCCGCGTTTACCCTTTTTAAGAGGAGCGAATAAGCTAATGGATCTGGTTCATCAGTAGGAAGATAATCAAATAATTCTTAAGCATATGGTTTTGGGTGCTCCGGGGAGCCTGCTTCTGCCATGTCCATGAATTGCGTTTGTGTCAGCACATTTACCCTTCCAACCAGCTGCTGGTATAGAAAAGTGCCATCTTACCAGGAAACATTCGCTAGCTGTGCAGGAATAGGTTCAGGTGGGACGTTTAGAGTAAGAATAGCGGAGGTAGAGAGTCACATTTCTACTCCGCTCTAACTTTTCCTTGATTATAAAGCTCCCATGGTAGGTACTGAACCTGACAATTATGACAACTCCTAGCCAGGTGCTCAGGGCGACCTCACGAAAAGCAATTAACTCTATGAGACCTGCGTCCTTGAGTGTTGTAAAATGGGCCACCTGACGAGGTGGGCTGGTATTGAACAGTGTAACCAGGCCCATCCCAGTAGGTGAACTGCTGTTGGCAACTTGGTTGAAAACGAGGCTTGTGATGATAATAAGGCCAGGGAATGCCAACCGGGCGCTGAACAGGGAGGGATGATTCCTCCAAATAAACAAGGCTAGCAGCGGAGGCGATAGGGTTCCGCTCTATACTGGGTGGAGGGAAGGTAGTGGATAACTGGCGTAGAATTTGAACAAGTTTAAGCAAAGGTACGTCAACCTCTAAATATGGAGCCAGGGCATTAAAGAGCTCTCGGTATGGTTTCACAGCAGAGGTCAACGCTATGCTTATGTCAAATTCAGCTAAAATGCCTGCCCCATTTAACATATGGGCTTCTGCCGAGAATCAATCAGCAAATGCAGCGAGGGTCTCATTATGTTGAAACCCAATGGGTAAAAACTCAGCCTTCCGTTGCACCATTTTTGAAGTTCCTTCAAACAACCAAAGCACAGTATCCTTCACTTTTTGATAGCTAATGGAACTGCTGGGAAGATGGCAAGTAACTTGTCGGCGCTTCCAACATCCAGAGTAGACATTAGTAATTTGGCTTTATGCTGATATGAAGCTCCTTCTACTGCAAACTCAAATCGTTTAAAAAACCATGGATGTTCCCATTATGATCAAATGGATGCAGCTTGTTGATATAACATTCTTGCAGAAACTCCTTTTTTCATATAAGCACAGCATCTAAGGCAAGCTTGAGTCTGCATATTCAACAGTTGCAGTGTGTTGAGATGATTTCTTAGTAAAGTAAGCTGTATACTACATGACTAAAGACTGAAGAATGCTTATAAGTCTATGTGATTGATCAATGGCCCCCTGTAGTGATCACCACTGTTATAAAATTGGCGTTTTTTGTTGAGATAAGCCATAATCAATATTGCGCAGGGTTTGACCTACTGAGCAATAGGACCTCTGATATGAGGATCGTTGCCCTTGAAACAACAGAAATAAACTTTATTAATAATTATGGAGAACTTGCCCCAACTATACTTCTTTATTTATTATAATAAACAGCGGATCCTCGCTGTTTCGCCCACTCTACACTACTAACAAACCTCTTTCTTTTTTTTAGTACTAGATGGTCCCAACCCAAGGGGGGGATTCATCGATGTAACAAACCTCTTTCTTGATTGTCTCCTTTCGCTTGTATTATAGTGACTTTGGATAATACCACTTTCATGGCTTATAAATTTACTTTGCCGTATCTAATTGGTTCTGCCTATTTATCATTTGTTAATTTACTGATCACCTGATTTGAGGCAATTTCTCTAACAATCCATTACGCCTCATTTTGAGGTGCTTAAATTACCATAACCCATATCAAACTTGGCAGATTCCATCCATTCTGCCATAATGACTTAGAGCTTATCATCCAGTCATATCAGAATTGCAACACCTATGCAGATGTCTTACCACAAGCATGAATTTATAGGGATTTAGTTCTGAAAAGATAAGACCATAGTAGCTTTAATGGACTGATTCTACCAGGAATCACATATCCTAGCTGATGTATAAGTGCTAACAGATTTTAATGCCTGATTTTCGCTGTAGTGGCGTTATGACCTATTGTTATATGTATTAAGCAATGGCTTCAGCGTTAGTGGCACAGTTGCCTACATCTCAAATAGTGGATCATTTGAATATGTTGGGAGACACTTTTAAAGCCTCAAACCAAGTATTAAAAATGATCCAGACTTGAGCCCAAAATACTGTAAAATTTGCAAAGACGAATAAAGAGCAACTAATTCTGAGTCATGTCAGGAAACAAGCCCAAAGTACAAAAATGAGCGGACAAGATGCAGATCTGCTACCACCAATATGGTAAACCTGGACACTTAGCTGGCCAAAGTTGGAGTAAGAATCCAAGGAGCAGGTCACCTTAATCCAGGCGAAAGAGAAGAAAATCAGTCAGGAGTCAGGAAAAGGCTTCGCAGTCTAGACCAGGAACAATATGGCACCACAGTTAAACCTGAACCTCCCAATAATATGAATGATGACATAGACATTTCTGATCTCTTGGTAGATGAAAGAATTGACTCATTATATCAGGAAGTTAACATGGACGTGAATGAGATTATTCAAGCCAAAAAGAAGGAAATTGACCCCAAAAATTATAAAGGAAGTGGCTCAAACATATACTTGTCAACTAGCGGAAAAGATTACATCTTCCTAGAACCAGGAGGAATTACTCAAGATAAGATTAGAAGAGGCAAACGTATCCTTTCCTATTAGTGTGATCAAGGACTCTTTACTGATCCATCTGCACAACTAATTCATTCTCTCAATTAGCAAATAACGCTGCCATTCACTCAGATATCACCCTAATACAATATTCTAAATGTACATATGCAGATATTATAGTTATCTGAGTAAGAATGAGAGCAATCATTGACAGTGGAGTGCCTATAAACATCATTTTGACCAAAATGGTAAAATGAATGAAGAATTCACCAGATCTAAAACACCAGAAGGAATATGGAATGGCCATAACAATATGTAAATATCCTGTAAAGCCTTCAGTGTTCTGCATTCTGGTTTGGTTCACTTGTGGTATCAGCTTCCAACATTGTGTTTGAAAATTAGGACTATTATATTCTCATTAATACGGAGTTTTTAAGAAAACATAAAGTGAAATATAACTTCAAGGAGAATATTCTGACCATTCTGAGGCAGACTTTGCCCTTGGTATATCAGCAAGATGGTGAACCTCCACTGACTAAGAAGAACAATTTTGTAAACTTGATTTACAATGACAGCACCGTTCCCATCCAGTACAAGTTGGTTGGGCGAAAAGAAAAGAAATTATAAAAGGAGAATATAGAAAATTGCGGGATACACTTGAGAATAAAATGAATACTATACTGCCTGGGATGCAAATAATCATTAACAGGGTTAATTATCGAAATCCTGAAGCAACTATAAGTAGAAGTTGTTAACCTTGGAGGAAATCAAAAAATAAGCCTTGGGTAGCACCAAAGATATTATTCCAGGACATGGAGAAATAAACGTGCTACTGAATAATCAGAAAAAGAAACTGATGAAGATAGCGAAAATTCAAGTCACCACTTTTTGTATTTAATCACAATGGCAGAGATCAATAAATTCCATGAATTAAGAATGCTAACCGAATTGGGATTGCAGCGGAAACTTCTGAAAGTGTCAACGTTTTAGTAGTTTGAGAGCAGATGGCTGATTAATACAAACAGCAGCAAGAAGATGTGCTCCAATTATTTTAGAAGTATTAGGAGATATTCGTTTAAGCTGACTATAACTTGGGATGTTCAAAGAATGTGAATCACAAGGTTGGCACTGGGAATATTCACCAATAAGGATGAGACATGTCCAAGCCCCTGCCAATAATATCCTCCATCAACATCTTCATGGGGCAATGGAGCCCCTTGTTATGGTATTACTATCCTTAATTTCCCTCACAAGTTTTAAGAAGATGCAAAATATGAAATAAAAGAGCTTGCTTTTGGTGCGAGTCATGCATGCATTGATGCAGCAAAAACTTTGATGTTCAACCCCAATTATCCCCAAACCCACCAGCGCATCAAGTCGTTCACTTGTGTGCTGCTTTAATCACTTTTGCTGAGCATCAACTTTCTCAATGCACTGAGGGGATGGATACTGCTTGCCTTATTAATGAGTATAACCCCCAGCTCTATCTCCTTATGCCACATGCTGCTGATGCCCCAACCCTTATGCTGTCCTCCATGGTCCACCAGCTAAAGTGGGCGGCGGACAGAAGTTTCCCCAAAAAATCATCCCCTTTTGATATGGCTTCCTAGGCTTTTAGCTGAGGTGCCATATTGGGATTTTTTTATTTTTAATCATCCCTTTGTTTGGCCCATTTGCAAATAAATATGTGTGGCGGCTCCCCATTTTGTGTTGGGCACCACAATTGCTAAAAAAGATTGAGACTTGTCTGAAGGTTAGAGCTGCTGAAGCTGCGGTAAGCATAGAAATCGGCAATCTAGTTGATAATGGGCTCCTCATTCTATCATTGAGTTCATGGTCAAGTCCAATCCTCATTGTACAAAAGAAGGACAGAGAAAATTTAATAGTGATCAAATATTGTCAATTAAACAAAATTAATAAGAAGATTTCTTTCACTGATGATGAATAGCGATGAACTAAATCTCCTACTGAACACCAAATACTTTTTGGTGATAGATTTAATTTTATAATTTGGCAAATCAATTTGCCAAAGAAGGACCAAGAAAAATGTGCAATCATTACCACATAGTAACTTTATCAGCTGACCCAAATGCCCCGGGGATTTTGTAACATGCTGGCCACATTCCAAAGAGCAATGGACTCTATCCATAGTGATCTGAAGCTATACTGCGTCTTAGTATATCCTAATGATATAAATATATTCAGTAGAACCTTAATGGACCATTTGGACTCTTTAAAGTAGTGTCCAAGTGCCTGGCGATGGCAAACTTGAAAATCAAGCTGAAAAAAGGTCACTTCTTCAGGAAGGAGCTTGATTACTTAAGCTTTGTTATCAACTTAGTGGCTGCAACCCCAGAAGCCTAATATTACAGCAATAAAATGGATGTCAATCCTGAAGAGCGTTCAGGATATCTAAGTATTTCTTGGTATGGTTGGCTACTATTGACGATCCATAAAGAATTTTGCAAACATTGTGGAGCATTTATACCACTTATTAAAAAAAATCAAAAAAAGGATTCACGTGGAACAAAGAAGCCCAAGAGTCATTAAATGAATTATGTCATTGTTTAATGACCAGTCCTGTCTTAAAGTACACAAATTTCGAGCAGGAATTTATCATCCAAACTGATGTTTGTTGATGGCAATTGAACCTTTTTGAGAAAAGAGGAAGGTGGGAAGAACATCTGATGGACTATGTAAGTCAAACATCAACGCTAGTGGAGAGGAATTATACTGTGACAGAGCGTAAATGCTTCATGGTGAGCTATTCACTCAAGTAATTCTGAATGTACATCCATGAAATGTACTTTTAAAGTGGTGACGGACCACTCTTCTAAACACTAGCTCCATAACCTGAATGAGACAGAGAGGTGACTGGCCCAATAAGATATAAAGTTACAAGCCTATGATTTTGAATTACTACAACAGGCCAGAGCAGTGCATCACACGCTTACATATTATCAATATTGCCTTCAGTTTAAGTTGTCTTTCATCAAGTGGATGAGTTATTCTAAAGGATGATCGAAAGTAATGTTGGAGATGAACCCTAAGAAACTCAAGGTGTGCTAAAAAATTAATGGAAAACACTGAGCAGAAAAATAATTAATTATTAAAAGCGATTGAAGGAAAAAGGTTTTTATACCAAAAGCCATCAGAACATGGAGAAATAATCCAGACCGCACACAAAGTCATCAGTCATGGTGACTTAAGGAAGACCATGGACCATATTTGTCAGTAATTTACTGGGAATTGACCAACTATGATGTCACCGACTACCAGGCCTGATGTATGGAATGACAACTCCACAGACCATAAAGAATATAACAGGTTACAGGCTAGTACACTCTGGATACTTGTGGCAAACTTGTAGATAACCGTTATGGGACCCCTGAGTATCAGTACAGGAGGCAAAAAATGCATAATTATGGCAACAGACCATCTATCTAGATAGGTAGAAATCAACGCCTTGAGTAAAGTGGACGCCGTAAGCACAGAAAAGTTCATTTTGGATCAAATGATATACTGGCATGGATGCCCTAAAGTTATGTTTAGTGACAATGAAACCAATTTTACCTCCTATATAATACTGAGTATTAAGGAATTAATGGGTTTTGAGGAGTGGTATCAGTTCTATATAGGCCAGAAACAAACGGATTGGTGGAATGAGTTAATGGAACATTAGTATGATGCTAAGAATATTGGTCGTTGAGAAAACTTTCACTTGGGGAACTTACATAAGTCCAATTTCCTTCACCTACAGCATAAGTCATCATAAGGCAATAGGGAAAACGACGTTTGAATTACTTTATGAATTGAGGGCAGCATTACCACTGATTTTAGTAATCTTCCATAGAGCCAGCAGTTGGATGAGTACTTATGAATTCCAGAACCAACTGGCTAGTATAATGATTGAACTGCAATTGTAGGTGTTTGATAACACCTTAAATAAAAGGATTAGAGCAAGTCAAATGGCGATAAGAACCAACCAGTTATACAGGAGTACACTGTGGGGGATAGGGTAGCTTACTGCGACACCCATAGTTTTTGATGAAGAAATAAAATTGATGCTTTGTGGTTTGGTCTGTTTGAAGTGATTGCCACGTCAGTGAATGATGCTTACATGGTTAAGAACATAACGGAAAGTCACTTTCAGAACCAGGTCCACAAAAAATATCTTAGGTATTGGATCTATAGAGGAATAAGTGCAATGTTCCCAAAGGACCAATATACCTATAAAAAATAGGTTAAATCCTGGAGTCAATCAAGTCCCAGGTGGGGGCCTCTGAACCATGAGAGGTACTTATGTCTTACAAATAGACTTCTGAAACATGATAGCTGGTTAAGTTCAAAAAGCTTACCGCTGAACCAGAGTAGGTGAAACAAAAAAGATGGACCTCTGAACCTATTTATAGGTTTAGTCCCATTGCAAAAAAACTAAAAAAAAATAAAAGGAAAAAACAAAAGAATATTATAAAATAAAAAATACAAAGAAAAAATATATAAAAAGATAAAAATTTAAAAAATATTCCAGGTATCAATTTTTATTTTCCATCATCCAAAATCATTTGTAATGTTCCTTATGTTATTAGTAGAACCAACTCAGGTTGAAACTGGGTCCCCTGTGAGTAGTTCTGAGGTGCTGAAAGAAGCGAACATATTGATAGAATCAGGACGGGAAGAAACTGGATTCACAAGAGTAGTCTTTTAAGAAATGAAGCCCTGCCTGGGGGGATACAAGGAATAAGGAATTGGAGAAACAACCCAAGAAGATCCTTTAAAAGACGAGGTGTCATATAACTCCAACATGGGGCAAACAGACTTTCCAGAACTTTGTATCAGCAAGAACACCCAAACTAGGCTGAAACAGCATGTGTCTGTGAGAACTGTGCTCTGTGGACTCATCAACGAGGAGGACATATAACAAAAATGCGCTAAGAAAAAGGATTACCCAGAGATGCATCAAGCAAGTAGTGGAGATGGGCCAAGAGATCTCCAAATTTATACCATACTGGCGGACTCAGTCAGAATTAAAGTGGCGTATGCATGGATTAGTCTCATCACTCAATAACCTGGTCAAGTGAGGTGATGAGTTGGATTTTTCACCGCCTTACCCAGCTTCATCAATTTTGATTCATCTACTGGTCTACTAGAGGATTCGTCCTACTAATGGATGTTGGAGTTATTGATTGTATATACAATAACTATTATTTGAGAAGGATTCTCAGAAAAGACTAATGATCTTCCAGATTAAAATCATACAGATTGGTAAAAATTTGTTAGGGATGATCCCCAACAATAAACAGGCGATTGGGGAGTCAATTTTATTATTGATAACTTAATTAGCTTGTAGGAGTCAATCAGGTTTAGATGCCAATTGACCAAGGGGTTTATGAGTTGCTGGATAGAAATGCCACTTGTGGAACAGTAACTTTCATTGTTAACTTTTGGTGGTTCTGGTTGATTCCGCTGAACTGGTTGCACAGGGTAAAGCCCAATGAGCAATGTACAAGTGAAATGAGGATTGCTGATCCTTGATAATTAGTAATAAATTTCTTAAAAGGAGCCATTGCCCTGACAACACCAATTTGTTTAATATATATATAATGGCTACTTATGGTAACTCTTCCCTACTCTCTTGCTTATTTAAGGAGCTCCTCTCCTCTTTCCCACGCTCAACTATTAATCATCAAATTCCTAGTTTAGTTTAACCCTTCTGCTTGAAAATTCTCTATTTGCCACAAATTTAGGGGTTTCATCTTATAATGGAGGCTTCAGCAGAATTTCCTCAATTCTCCAGGCTATTATTACTTTAATCAATTTGCTCACCTCATAAATATGATCCATCTGATATCTGACTTATCTTCCAGTCAAAACAATATCTTACATTACCCCCTTGACTAGACAATAAGCTCTATTGCTTGTATGCCTGAATGAACTTCTTGTGTTTTAGTTGATAATCTGCCCACCTGTGGGTTCCTTATTAGTGTAGGCGTTGACGCCAGCCTTCTAAATCCTCTCAAATGGTCTAATCTATATCTGACGAGCTTGTTCCTTCTTCCAAACACATGTTATTCATGGAACAGGACAAAATCTCCTACCACGAACTGTGGAAGGCTGTTTCATCTACATTGGTCAGCCGCCTGATCCTAAATCTTTTTAGCTAAACTAGTGGAATACGCTTTAGTGTGCAGCTAATCAGTGTGCACATTAAGTTAGTCAAATTACTCTGGGCTCTACTACGCCAGTATCCTCCACACAAGAGTAAAGCAAGGATGGCAAAGCTGGATGTCTTCCATAAAGTAACTGGAAGGGACTTTTCCCCATTGATGAATTATATCTAATACTTTATATGGAGACAGCGGTGGATAGAAGGGTACCCCAGTCATTAAGCTAATTATTTACAAGCTTACAGAGAATGTTCATCAAGGTGCCATTGACCTGTTTAAACATCCCATAGGATTCAGGGTTTTCTGGGGTAGTTAAGAACCCGCGAATGGCTATCAACTCGTTCAACTTAGGAAAGACATGTTACAAAATATTTGTTCCATTGTCTGTGAGAATAAACTGTGGACAGCCATGTCGTTGTATGACATACTCTATAGTGAACTTAGCAACAGTTACAGCTCAAAAATCCATAGTTGCTCTTGCTTCCACTCACCTGGTCAAATGATATATATCCATAAATATATACTTGGAGCAATTTGCATCTGCCAGCAGAGGACCCATCACTCAAGGAGAAACAGTGTGTCATGTGAAATTGGGCTTAACCAACTGATAGGTAGTTTTCTTGTGGAATGGTTTCTCCATTTGACACTGGTGACAGCAAGCAACCGTCTCAAGCACATTGTAATGCATGATCTCCCTATAGTAACTTGGTAATAAAAACTCTAACGTCTTCCGCAATCCTCCTCAACCTACCGCCCTATGTGTATTCAAGATATTTGCTGGCCTAGCGGAGAGTTTCAGGAACCTCAGTATTGCTTCATCAATCTTCTTATACAACTCCCCATTGCAAAATGAGGTGTCAAAATGAAACCTATCCTACACTTTGATCACCTGTAGTGGCTCATAGTGGTATTGTCCCATAATCATCTTCTCATATATTATGTCCTCCAAATCTGCCGTAATGGCGACCGTTGGTAATTGTGAGATACAGTCCCCATTCTGATGTTTTGCCTCTGGCTGGTGTACGATCTTGAAGTCATACACTTAGAGCTTCAGGGCCCATCGCGCAAATCACTCTTCAGGTTCCCACAGATTCTGCAGCCACAGCAAAGATGCATGATCTGTGACCCTTTTCGAATTTAACCTCGTGAAGGTAGACTTGGAACTGTTTATACGCATATATTACCACTAAGCACTCTCACTTGGTCACGATGTAATTTCATTCAGGGCATGTTAAACTTCAGCTACAATATGCGATGGAATGCTGCACACCGTCATCATCCTTCTGGGATAATATTGCCCCAAGAGAGGAAAGTGAAGCATCCATTTGCACAGTAAATTCCTTTAGGAAATTATGGTATTGCAAAATGGGCGCACTGACCAATGCGGTTTATAAGACATCAAAAGCATGCTGACAACGGCCATTCCAGTCAAAGGTGGCGTTTTTCTTCAATAACTCAAAGAGCGGAGCCCCAATACAGCTGAAGTTGGGAATGTGCCGTCAATAGTAGATGACCATCCCCAAACACCCGGATAACTTTCTTATTACCTGGTTGAGTCATCTTGCATATAGCTTCCACCTTTGCTGAATGAGAACTAAGCCCTTTCAAGCTACCACAAACCCAAAGCATTCTAATTGCTCCTTAGAAGAGTGGCACTTTTGAGGCTTAATTTTTATTTTGGCTTAAGAATAGAGGAAAAACACTTTTTTCAAGTGAATGAGACTTCCATGAACATCTGCAAGAACACATTAATATAATCAAGGTAGACTAGGACGCAAGACAGCTTCAGGTCACCTAAGATAGTGTCTATAGCCCACTGGAAACTAGCTGGGGCGTTAAACAAACTCTGGTGCATATGTGTAGGCTGAAACAACCCCTTTGAGGTGATTATGGCGCACTTATTTTGTTCCACATCCAGCAACTCAAATTTTCTAGTACCCCAATATCAAGTCCCTATTGGAGAAATAGTTGGCACCACCCAGTCCATTTTAATGCATCATAAATTTGCGGAAGTGGTTATGAGTCATTTTTTGTGATACTGTTAAGCTTCTGGTAGTCAATTACTACTTAGTTGGTGCCATCCTTTTTCTTGACAATTACAATGGTGACGTCCAGGCGTTTTTAACGACTCTACCATACCCTGTTCAACCGATTTATCTATCTTCATGGATACAACTTCTTCCGCTGCCTTTGAGTGATGGATATATTGTGACCAAATGGGATGGCGATCTTGTATTAACCAATTAACAATTCCGATTGCACATCCCAAAATGTGGTCATCAGATGCAATAATGATGAGCATTTTTCAAACAGATCTATCAACCTGTCATTCTGGTCCTCTTACAGGACATTTAGATCCTCGCGTGGAACAACAGTTATTACCCTGGATAAGGTTTTAAAGTTAGTTTGGGGTCTCCCAAGAACCAGAGTCATGTATACGTTGGACCTCATAAATAAAAATCAGATGAAGATAAGCCACAACTTGGTGCCTTTATATTTTCATAGACTCAGCCTTAAGGTTCGTTATCAACACCTTCACTTCCTCCTTCCCTGGTAACAAGAGCCAAGGAGCCTCATGGGGTTCTAGCCGTGATTTCTGGTAGGGCTCTATAGTCTCCCCATAGAGCCCTTCAGGGTAGTCTATTTTAAGCTCCGTCTCTTTATAACCTGATGCCCAGAAGGTATACTTAAAGCGCTCACAGCCCATATTGGGATGCCATTGTACTCATAAATTTGGTTAGGAAGAGTTTGGTCCTCCATTTCATCCACCAATATTTTAGAGGAATCACACTGTCATTATATCAGAGTAAACTTGACTAGAGCTGATTAGGTCTTCTGGAACTCTTTTGAGGGTAAAATAGATGGGGATCCGTTGTCCCAGAATATTATATGTTCCCTCTGCCATATCAATTACTGCCTCAAATCACCGCATGAATGCAGCCTCAATCAACAGTCATAGTGAATATTAGGCAGAAATACCGCTGAAACAGATGCCTGTGTTGAATTTTAGGGGTTTAAGCTTGTTGATGCATTTAGGACTAAAAAGCCTACAAATAGGGGATGTAAACCACTTGATTATAGTATGATAAATAAATAATACAAAACTTTGAAATTTGAGTTTTATATAGTTTTATTAGTTTCGTGGGGGGTAAGAGACAAACCCACTTAATAAGTTGATACTTAGTATTCAGATCGTTGAGGCTCAAAGTTCGAATGGCTTAGTAACATCCAAATTAGGGAATATTTTTATTCAACTGAGGTAAGCTGACCAGGGGACGGAAAATACCAATATATGTAGTGGGATAGGGGAGG
>JAKSZP010002247.1:0-20123 GCA_022478985.1 Massospora cicadina | reverse complement strand
ACGACTGCGTTGTTGGAGTCTCAGGAAATAGGAATTCCCGGGCGATTGAGCGCATTATTCACCAGTATAAGTCAGTGAGTAACGCCATGCTAAACAAACAGAAAACAGAGGTAGTTGTTTTGGTCAAATTCAGTTCGAACTGGGACCCACCCTCCCACCACCACACAAACCAACCAATCACACATCCAACCACACAACAACAATACAAGCCAGTAAAACTACTGTGTTTACCCTTTGCACACCGCCACCAACCAAGTCCGTCATCTGGGCATATGGCTCAAAGCTAATGGATATGCACTTGACACCATCGAAACCAACATTTGGACAACATCTCAAAAAGAATGAAATGTATGCGGAGGAGTAAAGCTAGTTTAGCTGGAAGAGTTGTGTTAGCCAACTCCCTGATCTTGTCAAAATTATGGTTCACCGCCCATGCGGTTCCCTTCTCCGCCAACTTTACCAACGCAGTCTACAAGCTCCTGCAGAACTGGCTATGGTCCAGTTACCGCGCACCTGTCAGGCTGGAGACCATGTACGGCTCACGGAAGAAAGGCGGGATGGGGCTGCTCAATTTCACAGAATAAGCAACTCAAATCATCGTCTCATGGGTAGCTCTCACAACGTCACCCAACCCACCATCCCCCCACTAGGCTAAGGCAGCCCAAACCAACTTCGCAAGGGCACTACATCTGAGGTCCCCCTCCAATCCTGCAACTCTGATGAAGTACCTTGCAACACATCCAACCGCCACTGGACCACACAACACCAACTGATATTTCAAACGAATCCTGTACAACCTAAGACAAGGGGATTGGAGCTTCTCCTATGCACAGCAATCCGAAGACATTCACCCTCAAACTGGTTACATGCAACTCCACAGGGGACAAACGGTTACTAACGCGCCTGCCCCACTACCATCCTTTCCTCTATCCCAGATTGACTACCTAGACTACCAAGATATCCCATATGACTTGTGCACCCAAAAGCAGGTGTGGGACCTCGTCAACTGCCCCCTCTTATCCCCACAAGTGTGCTCCACAGTGTGGCGTTACATGCGCCATACGTTTAGAACAGCTGACCGCACCTTCTCAATGTTTAAGACATGCGCCATCTGCAGTGGACCCAACATACTAGCACACCGCCTGGAAGAGTGCCCGCCATCCGCGCATATCTTGGCAAACGTGATGCACTTGTTTCAACAATCACCAACAGCTGAATTCCGACTATCCCGCGATATCCTGGCACTCAACATGGCCTCGCCTATCCCCCAGACGCTAAGGGCTCTAATTGTGAGTATTGCAATATGGTCCAAACACAATTACCTTGAAGCTTTCAACGGGATCTTCCACGATTTAAACCAAGCCATTATCAGGTTCCACAGCCATTTGGCCGACCACTTCCAAGCCTGGCTGTTCAGATCACTCCAACACAAATGGAAGAAATGGATGGGCAACTGGATTCCAATCTGGTTCCTTCGCTATGACATTGAAAACCTCACAGTCTTCATAGACAGTACACCCTACTAGCCCCTGAGCTGCCATGCCACTTAAGGTCTAGTCATCTACCACCCGTGGCTCCTAGCCACACCCAATGTGCCAAGTCATATCTTTTGAGTTCCATTGTTTTTGCGCTCTCTTTCCTTTTCTGTTTTCCGTCTTTTCCTCTTCCCTACATATCGGATGTGTCTGTCCCCTGGTTGGCCATCCTCATATAAATAAAATAGTCAGCCAAACTCAAGTCAACTCTAGGGAAACTCCAAATAATCAAATTTTAAAGATGCCCTGAGATGAATTCCTGCCTCATTGGAATATTGGATAATTAGAAGGTCAGGCGACATCTACTTGAAGTGGCACTTGAGGAAGCAAATTAAGGTGAACCCAAAAAAATTAATAATTAAGAAGCTGCTGAATGATCAATCTAGTTGACCCTCGATCTTATCTTACTTAGATATTCTATTCAATATTTTTGCTCTACCAATTTTTGATACAAAGGCATTATACCATACAAAATGTATCGCTTGACCAAGAGCCTCCCTTCTGGAAGTCACCCCCATTAATATTAATCCTTTTCCTTTTGGGGTTTATATTTTTTGCTGCGACATATAAAATCCCTTTTATTATAATAAAGTTACGTCATTAATCCCATATAAATTATGGTACTTAGCTTCAATAAGTCCATTTCGCTATACTTACCATAGGACGGATACTCTAGCTGGCAGGACCTAAGTGATGACTTGGAACACTTTTAGAATAAAAATATACTTGTTATGCATCTTTGTTGGCCTCAAGTATAGACGTTGGGCTTCTTGGGCATAACACCATCAAGCTTAATAATGGAAGACCTACACTTGTGTAAGAGTTAGAGGGATAGTAACTCTTATCTATTTTTGCTCTCATATTAATGAAGTGAGGTCGTCAGTACCTACCTGTAGGAAGATACCTAAATCAGATTGAAATTACTTGTAGAGAAGAAACTCAACTGGATAAATGTTTTTGTACAACTTTTACACTCCTATATTATTAATAAATTAGTTACAAAAACCTGAGTAATAAGATTAAAAAACTTAAACTCCCTGGAAGCCTTTCTATAACACTAGTATCAATATTGTAGATCTGCTTCCAGAATCCCCAAGAGGAAACTAGTCTATTATGATGAGGATCAAACACTTTACAAAGTGGACAAGGCAAATACCTTCCCAGATAAAACCGCCAAAACCCTTGCCAACTCCTTACATCAGCATCTCTTCACCTTACATAGTCGACCAAGTTTATCATTTGACAATATAAAACTTTATCTCAAGTGTTGTGAGAATCTTAGTTACTACATGGGTATGAAGCAGTTCTATACTAAGAACCCTATAACCCATAAATAAATGTAAATGTAGATTATGCCAATGGCACGCTAGTCTCAATTATTTAGAAGATGACAAACCCCAACAGATTTTAATGAAATCATTCCTTCTAATAACTTTATTGGCATCCAGGATCAGTTATAATTGTATTTAAAAAGATGTTGTCATTCAGAAAAGTATAAATATGAAAACCTGTATTTCTGCCTGTTCAAGAATAAAGTACTAGTATTAGTATCAAGGATAATGAAAATCTTTAAAAAGGGCTGACCCAACAAATTATTTGGCGCCAGTAGGAAGCTAATACAATCCTTACAAGAATATTCAATTAAGGAAAGTAAGCTAATGTAACTAGATAATCCTTAACCCCTCTGAAGTTTTCAACCTACTACTCTACTATCATAATAAGCATTATCTCATGTGTCAGTAAGTTAGATTCTATCTGAAAAGCCTCTATTAGGTAACTTACAATTGTAAAGATAAAAATCAGATTATGTAAATATCTTTTGGGAGAGTGTCACTAACTCTCCAAGTAAGGTTTATTAAAAGGATTAAAGCAAGCGGATCTTGTAGAGGACAACACCTTCATACTTTATATATATATCCCAGGAACCTTCATTAGGAGGTAGATTTCAAGGGCATCAAAAAGTATCATTTATTAAGTAGGTAAGTTAGTAGTTTTGTTATAAAGAAGTTACCAATAGAGTGATTGGTCAGACTAACATTGCTATATAGAAGGTTGGGTATCCAAGCCAATTTAAGACAATAATTACAGACTAAATTCAATGGTAGTCTCATATCTCAAGTGTGCGGTAACTAAAGAATTAGAGATGATATTAAAATTACCTGTTTTGGTAATATGATATATAAAATCAAAATAAACCTTTGTTTCTTGATTATTATTTAAAGATTTATCCTCTTTGTACATATTTAGTGTTTTTCAATGCTGTTGATGTAACACCACGAACCTCATCAGGAAGCCTCTTGGCACCAACCTGGGCCTTCCTGGCATGCGCCTATGTTGATCCAAAGTATGACTGAGATCAAGGAGAACAGCCAACTTAGTTCCCTTGACCTTATTCATAGCTTCTCTTGGTTTCATTAATTTACTCCAAAAATCAGATCATGAGTCTTGACATCACCCTCTAGCTTTTGATGAACACAACTTCCAAGGGCTTCAGCAAAGGAGAGGTTTTTATGAGTGGAGTTACTTTATGGCGATTACTGAAGGATTATTATTGGGACCAGAAGCCTAGGAAAGCTGCTTATAGAATGCGTCAACCAAGTTTTGGGCTTGGTTTAATCATGAGCTGGAACCCAGCTATTTTCTGCAGCATCAAACGCCTTTCATAAATCAGGTATTCCCACATTCTTTTTGCAAGTTGAGAGGCCACAATCCCCTCCACTTCTCACTCTGGTTCCCACCACAAGATATGACTCTGGAGTATCAGGAGGAAATCCCTTAAACCGAAACATATTAATCTTAAGAACATGGCAAAGCATGAAAGGTTTTCAAATCCAACTGGTAAGAGTCATGACCTACCTTTCTAACAATGCGGTAGGGTAATATTTTATTTGGTTCTAGTTTCTTGCTGTGCTGCTTTATGGGGATCTTCCTGGCGTCAAGGATCACCAAATCACCCTCCTTGAACTCTGGCCCATTCCTTCTTATACCATCAGTATTCTCCTTGTAAGTCTTTATAGTTGCGCCCAGTTGATATTTACCTTTTAATGTATTTTTTATGAACATAGAAAATTCCACCAAGCTTCCACCTCGGACTCACAACTCTGGCTCCATATTAAATAAGAGTTATAATCAAAATTAACAAAGAAAGGAGAATGTCCAATAGAAGAATTCTTGGTGTTGTTATAGCTAAATTATGCTAAAGTTAAGTGAGTAGCCCAATCTGAGTGATCAGATGCCGTGTACCACCTAAAGAATTGTTCCAGGAATTGGTTCATTAGTCCAGTTTGCCTGTCAATTGGGGCTGAAAGGCGGTTGAATGGCAGGGACGTCTCTGGAGAGTTTTTTCAACTCCTTAAAAATACAGAAGTGAACTGGTGTCCACAGTCGCTAATAACTTCCTAAGGCACACGTGAGTGGTGAAAACTTGGGAAACAATAAGCTCAGCCATATGCTGCCTAAACTGTGGTATGAAATGGGATTAAGTGGGCAAACTTAGTGAACCAATTCCTTCGCCATTATAACATCATACCCCTTAGATAATGGTAGCTCCTCAATAGATCTACTAAGAAGTAAGTCCAAAGCCTTCTGTCTTCTTGACAGGTACTAACAAACCAACAAGGGGCTGAAGTTTGGTTTTATCATGTTGAAAACAGGGTACCCTTTAGTATATCGAGCAACTTGTGCTGAAATTACCATCCAGTTTAACATGCTGTAAATAAACTCCTATGTTTTCGCCTTACCAAGATGCCCCTCAGTTATCCCACCATGATGCTCATTGATTATAGCCAGGATAAGAGAACCAGCTGGAACCCATAAGCGTCCATGATAATATACTATACTATCTTTTACACGGTAAATCTCATTAAATTTTTCTGGTTAAAATTGCTCTTGGAAAGAAATATGCTGTATTCTGGGTACAAAAATTGTGGTAAGACGACTTGTCTGAACAAATTATACTCTTACAGGTTCTACAAGGAAGTGATACCAAGAGCACAAATGAATATAGATGACTTTTTTGGAATAATTCTTTTGTGAGTAATTACCAATTTTGTGTTATAGAGCTCCACATTCTTGGGGTCAGAAGCTAATGCCAAATTGCAACTTAAGGCGTCAACCAACCCACTCTTAATGCCTTTTGTAAACTCTTAGAAAACACAAACCGTGCAAGGGTATCATGCCAACAAGTTTGCCATGGAGTTAGGACATGAGGAGTGAATTATTACAACCGTGCACGATGGTCCATACAAACTTAGAATGGATGGGAAGAACTTTGTAGATGATGGCGCCAGTAAGTTATCACTTCCACTACTGCCACTATTTCTTGTCATAGACTGCTTAATTTAATTCTGGTAGGTACATTTTTAAGGAGAAATAACCCACTGGATGCTCCATTTCCTCTGTGCCTACTTGCAATAGAGCTGCAGAAATAACGATATTTGAAGCACCATTAACCACTATAAACTCCTTGCTTGGGTCCACATGGTGAAGTACAGAGGTAGAAAGCAACGTGAACTTCACATCTTGAAATGCATACTCTAATTTAGATGACCATCAAAGGTACTTAGCACAACTGGACTTGTACAAGGGTGTGGCAACCTCTTCAAACAAGGTGTAAACTTTTTGAGTGTGGGTATTGATCATAAAAAGCTACTTAATCTCTTTACTGAGCTTGGAGTGGGATAATTACCAATAAAATTTCTCCTTGTCCAGAGTGATTATATGACCTTGTAAAAACACGATGTTGATCAAGAAGCCCACCTGAGACATATAAAATTCACAATTGCTCATTTTCAGAGTCAAGTTAGCTCTTATTAAATGTTCAACCACTTGCCGCAAATGGATTTGAGATGCTTGATCTGAGAGCACCAGGATGCCATCCGTATATAGGCCACAGCACATACATCCAACAGCTCTCCCTTGCCACTTCAATACAGCATAAAATATTATGGATACATTATTAAGGCCAAATGGCATGATATAGACTTGGAAAATTCCCTTTCTGGTGTGAAAGGCAGTAATTTATTCTTTAATCTTTTTAATGTGAATTTCATTGAAGACAACAGAAAAACCAACTTAGAGAAAATTTTGCCCCTCCAAATATCAGGTACTTTGTGCTTCCACTGGAAATGGGATGGAAATCAAAGTATGGTGGCATTGTCCAAGTCACCATAGTCTATGCAAGTGCATAGTGTACCACTGGCCTTTTCCACAAATAATAGTGGTGAGCATAGTGAAGAGGTACGCTCAAAAATAGCACCTTAGGCAAGTGGTTCTATAGCCCAAACGTCAACGCATCCTCTTCCCACAACATTTGGGATAGATATGAGAGGAGATGTGGACTAAGTCCATGTTAGTTTAAAATTGTAATAAAACGCAGAATGCTCGGTAAATTTTTTTAAAAACTGCATCAAAGTAAAACTCTAACCCTCTAAGAAGGTAGTAAAGTAGCTTACAAAGTGAGCTTTAGAAGAGCTGCAAGATTGAGATTCCGCACATTATGCCACAGAGGTAATCACTTAAAGTATCCCCACAGACATATGGATTACTATTACCTTCTCACTTTTCAGAGCTTAAGTCAAATTATTGTCTTCAAAATTAGTTTTAGTATCATGTTTACACCATCAGTCTACACCCAGAATAATTGGGTAATGAAGATCTTTGATTTCTAAGAAGTGGTCTGTAAGGGGGTACTTACCAACTTGATAATTAATAAGACACTGCAGTTAAAATGTGGAATTTTTTTGAGGCGCCTGCCCTAACCATTCCACGGGGTTAGTAGTGCAACTTCAGGTAATCAGCTAGTTCTTGATTAATGAAATTTTATAAATCACCAGTATCCACCAAAATAGTTGCCCTACCCTTGCTCAACGGTGAAGAGAGAGGGTATGTGAGAAGAAAAAAATTAGATATACTTATAAACCAAAAGTCCACACTAATTACCAATGGTATTCAAATTTTACATGATAATGCCACCAGGATAACCATTTCTATAAAAAAGGGAGGGAGATAGTTTGTTGCCCTAACAAACCAGAGGAACATATCCCACAACTTCTTCTGCATGGGTATACTTACCATTTTAATTTATTAGTAATTCCTTTTCTGCCACCTGAGTGCAGCAGATCATATGGGAAGTCAAGCGAGGGTCCTACAGGTTAAATTGATTTACAGAGATCAGTCTAAAGGTAGGGCCCCAAGATCTTAAGAATGGTGCGATTTTATCTAAAATATTACCATTTAAAACAGTTTCTTGGGTTTAACATAGGGTCTCCAAGCTGCTTTCCAGCAGGACATAGCTATCATTATTATAACAACAAGACCCTCTACAAACGAGGGTTTAATTCGTTATTTAAAGAAAATTCCAAAACAAGTTTTTATTAGAAAAATATAATTAACAAACAGGGTTATACACCTGATGACCCTCCAGTTACACTGAGAACAACGGTAGTCAGCATAGGGCACCTATCTTAAGAGGCGAAGTGCTGTTTTTGGGAGGGGAAGTATTTATAGGGGTTCCCACTAGTGAAAACACCTCAGATAAACTAAATGGATTCTTAATACATGAACTAGGGCTAGACCCCTGCTAATCATCTGAATCCTCTGTGAATGATGGTGGGCAACGTAGGAAACCTCCATCTTCAGAGGCAAAGTGCTGATTTTGGTGGTAATACTTATGTGGTTCTAAAAGTAAACCTCCTACAGCCAAGTAAAATATAGTTTCAATTAATGAACTGAGGCTGTACCCCTGCTGAACCACCAATTTTTTACCAATAATAATGGTGGGTCGCCGCAGGACACCTCCTTTGCCAGAGAAAAAGTTCTGTTTTTGGTGCTGGTACTTATAGGGGTCCTGTAAGTGAATCTTTACTTATCCAAATTGATTGCGTCCAAAATAAATGGGTTGAGGCTAAAATCCTGATATTTAAATTCATCAAAAATGATAAAAGGTCAGTGTAGCACTCATAAATTTTTAAATGAAAGGTGTTACTTCTGGGGCTGTGTTTTATAGGGCTCCCCAAAAGTATATACTCATTGGCTAATTTTATACTTCCACCATCTGTTAGGGTGGGGAATTACCAAGGAGACTGTCAATCACATAATCAGGGTAAGCAGATGGAGCCTGCCATACCTGGGTTTTCGTTGCACAATCATTTACACTTATTTGGGATACTGATGTTTTAAAGACACAGACCAAGGTAGGGCCAGGACCCTCTCACAAAAAATTATATATTTAGGACACTTGAGGACGTCCTGCTTGACTAGATGCATAAAACGTAGAAAAAGGTTTGGAAAGAAGGGAAAGTGGGTTTCTCAGCTTTCAGAAGGCATTTCAAAGTTTCTATTGACTTCCAAAAACTCAGACCTTTTTACAAAAACTATATATACTAAGTTCAAAGCACTGTATGAAAACTGACACACCAAACCAATTACAATAGAGGGTGAGTGAGGGATGCTTGTATTATTATAGAGAGAAATTTCAGATGAAATAGAAGCTTATGTAATCAAGGCCCAAAGGGTCCAAAAACAACAAGTACATACAATAAGGGCAGGCACCCCCACAAGCAGTAAAAAAAACACCAAGCTGGGCCACAGACAAAAAGAATGACAACGCTGTAGTTAAAAGCTTATGACTCATGGCAAACAGCCAACGCACTCCATTAACACTATGAGAAAGTCCCACACCTTAATAAATTCCATCAAGCATAATAATATAAAGTATGTCATCTAATGTGAGGAGAGAGTCTTTAACTCTTCAAGTTTGACTAAAAAGAATTAAACAGCCCTTGTATGGGGTCAACATTTATAGTTTATAGATAAACCCAGAATACCTCCATAAGGAGGTAAACTTTGAGAGCAACAAAAGGTATCATTTGTTAAATAGATAATATAATAGATGTTGGGACAGCAGAAATCCTAGGCCAGTCCTTTGAAGCTTGCTGAGGTTGACAGAGAAAGTGAGATGGACTTACCCTAAACAGATACAGAGTTTTTATAAAAATATTGGGAACTTGACTAGATAGAGGCTAGAATTTCCAAGAAAAAAATTTATATTAATCTCATTAGCTTGGGATAAGCGGGGATAGCCAGAAAGCAATAGGGATTTCTGAAAAAATAACTTGAATAAGGACTTGATTTAAACAGGTTCAGAGGTCCCAATAGAGAAAGAGAACGGTTGCTGAATAGCTTAAAAAGTAGAGAAAAAAAGTTATTTGTGGGTAAATCTTTAGCATCTTAAAAGTGATAGGGAAATAAAGTATAGAACAAGGTATATAAGAAATGATTGACGCATATCCTGTTATAAATAGAAACAGATTGTGATTTACTATCTCAGAACTTTTTTAGATTATAGGGAAAATCGGCAGATAAAGGTACTCATGAGATAAGGAGAAGTTAAGGTAAGGTGTGATAAGCTAAAATAGGGATTCATTCCCTACAGTAAAGAATAATAGTTGGGATTGGTTAGTATCAGCCTGGAGTATCAACTGCTAAAGAAATTTAATGGCAATTAATCTTAATTCATCAGGTGGAAACTTATTATTATTAATTGGATTTGGCCGATGCTAGATAATTTAAAGTTAATAATAATTTTGGGCCTTGGGGCCAACAAAGCATTGATTAAGAAATAATTGTAGTAAATATAAGTCAATATTGTCCAAAGTAATAAATAAGTTGGAAGTCCCAATTTGAAGCTTTAACCAAACTATCAAGAATCCCAACAATAGGCATATTTAAAAAGGAATATACAACCAGCCTAGAGTTTAGTCAACCAAACACTTCTCTAAGGAAAATTGGGGAGATAGACCTTAATCAATTTGCTGGTCACTGAATTGACTTTGGGCAATAACATGAGTATACCATTGATGGTAGTTCTGTAAAACTGAGTATGTGTGAGCTTTTGACTTTGAAATCAACTGAGTTTCCTTTTGTGATGAGTGTTTGTGACAGTACGCCACAAAAGAATTGATTATACCAGCCAGGTCACTGATTACATAAATAATAAGCCTGCAGAGACCCATCCCTGAACCTGCGCGCCATGTCTGGATGTTATGACATATTTCCTAATGACGGTTCCATTGACACTACATGCCAACAATAGGGGTCTTGTCCCAGGAGAGTGCTGAGAGTGAGGCCAATGCTTGACCTAGCTCACTAGTCAAGCTCATCCTCCATATCTTGGTTTTCTTAAGTATATTTATAAAAAAGAAGTTTTTATAATCACTTAGAATTTGATAGCAATGTCTATATAATATTGAGTAATTTGCAGAAGATGAAGCTATTTTCTTAGTTTTCTCCTTCTCCCTGATATAACACTACCAACCCCTAACTAAGCATCTTTACCCTAAGCTCTCAAGCAATGATCAGATCATCATCTTTAAAAGCTTAATACCCCACTTTATCATAGTTTGGAGAATTCAAGATGCCAGTGTCACATTCCGTTGGATCATACTATGATCCTGAATTTTCAAGTTTTTTACTTTTGACACCCCAATTACATTCTGATTTCCATCAATCTCATTTTATCCGAGCCAACTTTCAATTTCTTAGTGGATTCTAATTTTTTCTAACTAGGTCAATGTGTGAACCAGGCTGCACCTGATCTGTTACACCTTTTATGTTAATATTAGATTTTGTAAATGAACCAAATTCTCTTTTAAAAAAATGTAATAACCATTTCTGATTAAACTATTATTGAGTGATATTCAGCGCCAATGTTGTAGACCCTTACCATATCATTTAATTTCTAGGATTAACCTGGGCCTGCTTGTACTTACCCAGCATTAATCCACGGTATATCTGAGGTCAGGGAGGGTGGCCAACTTGACTTCTTTGGCCTTCTTTCTTTCCTCCTTGTTCCCACGATTTACACCATAAATCGTTTCATTAGACATGGCATTCCATATGATGAAGCATTATCATCCTTTCCTATATGTGAAAAATTTTATAACAACTATGGACCACTCTTCCAAGAGATGGCTTAAAAGATGTTTTATTTAAAATAGAATAATCCTTAATAGGCTCTGAAGCTACACCATCATTATATCTAAATTGTTCATAGGCCCAAAATTGGTCACATGAATTTTGATGGCCTCAATCAACTGTCTTTGCTTTTTATAGATAACAGTAAAGCTTTGCAACTAATAATTAATTTTAAATTCTGGTTATTGGTAAGATGGACCAGTTTAAGAAACTTTAAAGAGATAAACACAGAAATGCAAGATTATAGAAAGAATGCTTTACAAGAAAGTTGGAGTAAGCTGGTTACCCTACTTGAGACCTTCCAAATGTGTAACTATTATCTTGGAAGCTCACATAAACTTGCGCATTGAGGAGCCTGCAAAACCTATTAAAAGCTAAAAGAATATTACTATTAAAAATTAACCTTTAACTCAGTAGTTGAGAAGTTAAACGCTTATAACCTGATAGAAAAAATAGTCACATATGGACAAATATAAGTACCAGCCAATAAACTCCACAGCAGCCTTTCTATAACATTAGTATCAATATTGTAGGTCTGCTCCCAGAATCCCTAGAGGTAACTAGTATATTATGATGGGGATCAAACACTTTACAGAGTGAATCAAGGCAAAGTCCCTAGAAGCTAAAACTGCAGAGCCACCGCCAACTCTAACTAATAACTTTGTCTGACATAGTTGCCCTAATTTTATTCTTTGAGAATGGAAGAAACTTTATATATAGGGGTCTGAAGACCTTTGATACTATCATATTTACATCACAGCTATTTGGTCAGCACACTATAACTCTTCAACAGAATGAAATGTAGAATGTGAAATGGCAAATTAGTATTTATTCTTTAAAAAATGGCCTCCTCAAACTCTTTGCACTGGGATAATCCTCTCATAAGTGCTTAAATGGCATACAGATTAAGCTATTATTATATTCTAAAGATGATGTCAATAAATATTTAGTAAGATGAGAGTCTGGCATCCCTTTTTGCGCACAAAAAGAATTCACCAATGACAGTACCAAGGACCCTAAAAGTATATAAAAAGTCTTGGCCCAACAAATTGTTCACTTCAGCAAAAAGATGATCTAAATCTTACATGGCCCTCCTTAAATAAGGAAATTGATCAATGCAACTAGATAACCCATACCCCCTTGAAGTCTTCAACCTAGTAATTTACTATCATATAAAGCATTATCCAATGTGGTAGTAAATTAAATATTATCTTGGAAGGCTTGTATGGTATCACCCACAATTATGGAGATGGATATTAGATTTTTATTTAACTGAGGTAAGCTGACCAGGGGATGGACATTACCAAAACTAAAAAATAGATAAAAAGTAACAAATCTGATTGTTTCAAACATAACGCCCAAATGAGCAATTGAATGAAATGCACCGAACAAAAAAAAACCAACCAGGTGGGCAACGGAGACCTCTTATCCCCCCATGGTGGAAGGGGAGGGGGGATTGGGGGGCTCATCTTTGGCATCAACTATCTCTTTCCAGAGTAGGGTTTGTGCCAAGGCAGATAGCAAGGGCGTTGGGCATTGGTGGTTTGTGGTTTGAGATCTCTGATGATTATTACTTCTGAGTAATTAAAAACCATAAAAATGGCAGTAATATATTTGACTAAAGCTTTTTTAGCTTTAATGCGGGCGTCTGGTAGTTTAATGAATGTTGCAATATTGGTTTGGGTAGTCTTAGCTTTCAGATTCCGTACTACAGTTACCACGTTCTGGATAGCGTCAGTGACATTTTTGTGTAGTTTTTTACATTAATCTTACTTTTTGGAGTAAGATTTTTGGGGATAACATGATGTGGAATTCCTCCTGCAAGCGCCGCCACTGATTTGGTGGCAGCTTTGTGGAAAGGACAGCAATCTGGTGTGGTGGCTGCTTCCACTGAAAGCTGGTGGTTACTGTGGAATGGTTCAGCATTTGGCTTTGGGGCATATAAATGATAGGGGAGTTCTGCATCCCATTTTAAATTACAGAACTGGTCAACTTACAGCAATGGTTCTTAAATGATAGTACCTGATTATTTGCTTTCACCAAAAAATCCCATGGGTTCTGGCATAATTAAATTGGGGAATCGGCGTATGGTTGAGGATTGGTTAATTCGTTGGAGGTTGCATGGGATCAAACTGGGGTCCAATCCTGCACTTGTTTGGAGTAAATCATGTGTGTCTCTGGGCAAGGTGGAGGCTGAAGGGTGACTGCAGGCGCAGCTGCAGCAACAGGCTTTGGAGAGGGGGAGGTGGGATTGTACCCCATGCTGGAATTAGCATGGGGTGGGCGGTGGATAGATGGCCTTCAGATTAACTATCAGCAATGTCAGATGCTGTTAGATATGGGCACTTGCATTTAGTGGTCTAACTCAAAACAGGGTGTACAAAGCGTCCGTCTGCCCTCAATGCGGGCCCAGAACAGATGGTCAGGGGCAAAGGGGATAGCAGCACAAGGGGGAATCAACAGGGCAATTTTATTCATTTCAGGGCTGATTGTGGCGTATGCCCAAAGCCCAGCAAGGCGTGTGGCCCATTTGGGACCACAAATTGCAAGATGAGGTTAGAGTCATAGGCTGCCAAACCTTCCATCAGCTCCAGGTGGAGCACCTCAGGGCGAAGGTGGGTAGGAAAACCAGCGAACTGAACCACCAAAGTGGTGTCTGCTGGGAGTCAGGTCCAAGTTGTTGGGAGAATAGTATCCTGGAAGACCAGGGGCACCGTTGCTGCAGTGGCAGCATTGGCTTCACAAGTGAGCCAAAATAAAAATACCCCTTATAGGGGCAGAAGTCAATAAAACAGGTGGGACACATCACCACCTGAACCATTTTGATAATGGCTTGGTTGTTGTATGGGTAAAGTTTCACATATTTTACCCTAAGGCTGAATTGCATGTTGATCCGTGGAACACCAGGGGGCATCGGGGCACAGCTTGGGTTTGATTGAGGTGGGCGTCAGGATCCTTGGGAGGAACGAATTGTCCCAGGGATGTGGTGTGACTGGGTGAGCCAGTCTTAGCACGTTTTCCTGTCAGATGGAAAATGGCAGGGGTGGGTTCATTACTGCACCACACTGGGGAAGCCAGAGGGAAATCTGATGACATTGGATCAAAATATGGCGGGCGATTAAGTTTTACTTTTATAAACCCTATAAATTTCTTGGAAGGTTATGCTGAGGGGAAAGAGAGCTATAATGGATATTAGATCAAACCAATATTTTTAAAATTTACTATTAATAGAGTACATAGTCATTTTTATGTGGTATGTATCAAAATGATATCCTTGAAGGGTGTAATTTCATATATTTAAATATTCACCCTACTGAGAAGGAAATTGAGAAGATGACTACAAAAAGGATCTTCAGATAATTTTATCTCAGGGGTCATACCATCAACAACCTATAATAAATCCCAAGATCCACATATATTGCTTAAGTCTATAACTAACAATATTCTATCCACTTGAAAATGATCAAAGGCATCACCTTGATGATAAAAAAATTGGTTCTTGTGAAGTTCTTTGACAGCTTTAATCCAACTAAATAACTTTAAAAAGGTGAAAATCAGATTAAACATCCTTTCAATCCATATAATATGGAATCATTTATGGATTAACAGCTAAGGTACCATCTGATTAACAACCACCTGGTGAATCCTTTATATCCTAGAACATGATGAATTAAATACTTTATTAATGGCAGATGTCCTAAAATACTATTAATACATTATATTAGTTAATTCCACCTCTTATTAAAGCTAGTTGTTAATTGCTTATAAATAAGTATCAAATTTTTTTTGTTTATAATAAAGTTATTTTATATACTCTATATAATTTCTTCTTTCCAATAAGTGACTTCATTTGATTTCACATAAGGTGAGATATCTAATCACCTTATCCCAGGTGATGGAGTTTTGACTCCAATTAGATGAAAAAGTATCTATGATGTAATAAACATACCACTTTCACGCTACCACTGAGAGTGTAAATCCATTAGTGGATGTCACCTCCCTTGTCTCATATCCTTAACCATTTATTCTTTTTTGGCTGAATTCCCTTTGAGACCCTCCACAACCTTTTTCTTTAATAAAATCCCCTTTGATCAGGCATATAAGCCTGCCCTAATTGCAAATCAAATCTTAAAAAATCTCTACACATATAATATCACTTGTTTTTTATTAAGATTTATCCCCTAATCCAATATATTTACATTTCAACCTGAATGCCCTACCACTTGTGCCTGCCTATGTTGACTGAGCAGCCTGAAATTGGAAATCTGAGGTATCACCTGAACCTTGTGTTGTGATCAACATGGGGTCAACGCAAGTTCATGCAAAGTGGTGATCCTGCTAGGGACAACACCACAGAACCTACACCAGCTGACCAATCCAGCATAAATCTTGAAAGATGAAAACATTGAAGCAACCCTATTGGAATAAGATTTTGCAGCCAATCGTTAAGCCCCAACATTGATCTTTGAATTACATAGTGCACCACCCTAGAAGCACAAGTCACTACCTCCAAACCCCACAAAGTTTTTTCAATTTAATGAGTGCAACAACTCCAAAAGCACCCAAATCCCAAATCATTACCTCCAAGTTTGTGAATAAAATTAAAAACCATGTTTTTCAAAGCACTGAATCCTTATTGCTACCCCCAAATTCCCATAAAGATTTTAATATTTTAACAAAACTGTTTGATATTTCAATGGCCTCTCATGCCCAATTTAATACTTACCTATGGCTTGAAGTTTTGCGCAGATCAAAATTTATAAACACCTCCAGGATAATGCGAAGGAAGAATTGTTTTGCTTTATCCAGAATTATGAAGATAACATCAAGAAGGATGAAGATGACGTCCCATTATCAAATTTGGGACAGCGCTGCATTAATGTTGGGGACTCTAAACCAATTACTTAGTGTCCCTATTGACTATCCTAATCTTGGGAACACTTCATTGAGACCAAAATTTAAAAGGGATATACCAGCAGGCTTATTCGCCCATCCCATTTGCCACGGGCATTTCCAGTGATTGTGATGCCCAAGAAAAACGGGAAGCTCCAAATGTGTATTGAGTACATCCTGTTGAACAAGATTATGAAGAAGATCTCATATCCCCTGCCTTTAATTACTGATATCTTTAGCGCCATGTGGGGAGCCCAAGTGTTCACCAATATTAGCCTCTTCTCAGGATACTGCCAGTTGGGCATGGCTGAGGACTCAATTAAAAACCGCTTCATTTCCAAACATGGACAGTTTGAGTACACCTGAATGCACTTTGGACTCACAGGAGCCCCACCAGCCTTTTAATAAGCCATGGAGGGTCTATTCCATGATCACCTCAATTGATGCGTTAAGATCTGTCTTGATGACATTACCCTATATTCCCCTAGCTTTCAGCAGCACCTCTGAGACCTGAAGATAGCTTTGGAGCAAATCAGACAGTTCAACCACATCAAAAATGATTAATTAGTCCTATGCACCCAAGAGCTCAAATTATTGGGTCACAGCATTACGCCCAAAGGAAATTTAACAACCCTGAGGGAATCAAAGCTATCATCTCCTGGCCCTATCCCGAAAATGCCAAATAATTACTCAGTTTCCTAGGAACTGATAACTATTACCACTCCTTTATTCATAATTATAATCAGATCTCTGCACCATTATACCATTTGAAGAAGAAAGGATCTGCCTGGAAGTTTAATCAACTTGAACAACTCAGTTTTGACAAGATGAAGAAAGCAATGATCTGAGCTCCTGTTATATTTTCATCAAATTTTAAAGATACCTATCAAGTTGTAGAAATCCAGCTGTTTGGATGCTCGATGGTTCTTAGATGCCGCTGGATTTCACAACAAGTTTATAAATAAAAAGGCTTAAAAAACATTAATAAAATAAAAGTTGGGTTTTTATGAGTTTTATAAGTGTTAGCGCAGGGAAAAACGAACCCTCTCAATATCTGACTGGACATTATTTAAACTGTAATGAGGATCAAAGTGAATTCAATGGTAAATTTGGAACGGCTTGTTACCATCCAAATTAGGTAATATGGGAATGTAGCCTATTGAAGCTTGGAATACTCGCTTCACTTAGGCTGAACAATGGATGAATAATCACTTTTTGGCTAAGATGTAACCATTGGGTAACTATTTGATGAATTTCAGTCAATCCCCATTAACTATATTATTTCACCTTGGGGGACCCCCTCCAAGCCTATAAAAGGGGGTGATCCACTCATAGGTGCTTGTATGGACCTGGTTGTGGCTGGGGGAGTACCATCTGATAGACGCTCAGGGTCTGCCGCATGGTTGAAGAAATCTTACTGCTCAATCTTATGGTTTTGCCTGTGAAATATCTCAAATTATGTTAACAAATTTGAGGGGTTCCACCAAGAATTGGACAGGGTCTTTTGGCTGTTACAATTATTATAATTATTTAAATTCTTTGTATTTCTATCAAAAACTTTCAAATGGCCAACATTTACCATTTTTGGATGATTTCAACCCAAAACAATCTTATTTTGCAGCTGGGAGGGAAAATGTCCGACATCCCCCTCAAGAATGTTGGGTAAGAATAAGGCCATAGGAAGCAGCCATGTACCTGTTTGATGGTATTCACTGTAACCAAGGATTTTATGGAGTACTCTTCCTCTTTTGTAGGTGATGGTGAAAGTACCCTCCCAAATTGATCCAAGATTACCGCTTCAAGGAGTGATGAAGTTATGGTAGTATAATACCATGTCAGATACTTGAGATTTAGGTAAGGGGTTCAAAGCACATTGGCAGCCTGCCTTTCTTTTGTCACCATTTTGCTAAATTGGTCATAGCCTCAGTTTGGAGTTGGATGATGCGCTGAGCCAATCTTCTCATGACTTTCTCAGATTCCTCAAATCTTGAGGAGAATATATCTTTAACTAAGAGGGCAGCTATTCCTGGTTATTGCCCATACAAGACATGAAATGGGGACATTTTTAAAAATCTGGTGATAACTAATCTGGTAGGCCATAAGGCACTGGGTAAGAATTGATCCCAGTGAAGTGGATCAGAAGATGCCATTTTATGTTGGATGAAGACCAAGGTTCCATTTGCTCTCTCCACTGTCCTATTGGTAGATGGATTGTATGGAGCCAAGAAAAGCTGTTGGCTTTTTTGGGATTTTTGCCCATATTCTCAGCTGACTAGATTATCAGAGGTCGCTAGGGGATAATCCTTATAGCAAAGTGAATTGGATATTGGTTGACCCTAATTTGGGGGTAACAATGTTCAGGGAATTTTAGGCAATTCGCTGGGTCAGATTTGTTGGGGGATTGATCCAGGTAAATGCTTAAGATCTTGTCAGGAAGAGTTGATGACGAAAATAAGGGCATTTGATAGTTATTTAATGATTAACTATCAGGTGTACCTATTTGGGATTTGTTAGGATTCATCACTGACTGATTGGGAATTTAAGGATCAAGTTGCGAGGCAAGTGATGCCACCTGCAACAAGCAAATCGATCAGTTGGTTCTTTAACTGCCTTAATGGGTAACAAGTCCCATTACCTAAGCAGGCCACTTGCCAAATATGGTTGGTTAGCTGGGATTGAGAGTAAATGTTAGGGACATGTTTTCCAACTCTTTCCTTTTTAGGTCTCAAGGATTTCCGATGATGAATTACTAGCCAGGATGGGGAAGACCATTGCTGATGAGAGAATGATGGGTAATTCAATGGCAACAGCTACCATTTTATTGATGAGGTGCCAACCAAGGGTTGGGCGCTGAATTCCCACTAAGCTCCCCTAAGAATAAGTTAATAAATATACTTTTTCTCAGACACACACTTTTACCAGTAATTAGTATCATACAAGATATATTTTCAAAATCCAATTCAAGTTCTATTCTTTCTCAAGTAAATTATTGCTGTGTGATTTTATTGGGAGAATCTTTAGGATAAGATGTGATGATCTGAGCGCGGATCCAGAGAAGAGAAGCTGAGCTAATCGGAAATTTCTAACTGTGTGCCACCAGAACAGCCATAAATGGTATCTGATTGTGAATCAAGTTAGGCAGCATAAGGGAATGAATCCCTATTATGGACATCATAAGTATTTTGAGGAGAAATACTGGTCAAGCGTTGGACCCAATACTAGTACTTTATTTAATTACGGATTTTAGTCTCCATTTTTTATCAAACAAATACATATTACTATCAGACAACATTGAGAATTGCACAACATCGAACCTGTGCAGTTAGTTAATTTGGGGGTAAGCCAAGAATAATCAAGAACCCCCATAAAGTTTAATAATTGGAGCTCACTACAGGGTGTAGTTGAATAAGATACAAGGACATAATGTCATATGATGATGTTTCCAATTTTAGCAATAAGTTACTAGGGAAACTAACATCATTAAAGACTGAACATGAATTGAATTATGTTTCATTTTATTCACTCATATCAGATGTGGAGCTACTAGAGAAGCCAATCAAGAAATTACTCAAGATTTGGGAAAAGGACTAGCAGCCTAAATATTCAACTGTCTAGTGCTGCAATAAAACCTGTTCCACCAGATATCAACTTAAGATGAAGATTATCAGAAGGGCCAACTCAAGTTGAAATTGGGACCACTTGGAATAGTCCTGAGGATCA
>JAKSZP010002246.1:0-20176 GCA_022478985.1 Massospora cicadina | reverse complement strand
AAATATTTATAATATATATACTCAGCACTATTTATGCTGAGTTTCTTATAGTTTATACTTGAACCCAATTTAATATAAGCTCTAATTTGTATTTATGAGCAAAATTCTATAAGATAGTTTGTAATATGCGCAGACTTAAAAAGGGTTTTATTGATTACAAGCAGAGTTACCTGTAGTTGTTTTAGTTTATTTTTTAATGGGCTATCTCAATTGAGTAACTTAGTTTTTATTATTATAAAAAACATGAAACTGCTTACTCATTACTGTTGGACATATCAAACCAATTAATAACCAAATACTCATCCAATACAGTTAAACCATTAAATCAATCAAAAATCACCAACCATTAAGCTAAAATCAGTTGAACTGCCAGATACTTTAATACCATCAAACCACTTAGCAAAGCCAAAGAACCTATAAAATCAACTAAACCCAACAACCATTTGGTCAAAACTGATTAGATTTAAGAAACAACCAAAAATTATACCAACTTCTTGGCTAAATAAAAATTAGGCGTTATCAAATCACCTAAATCACTAAGCCTCAGCTAAATCCAATCAAAATATTATTTTAATAAAAAACCACCATCCATTTACCCAAAAACCATTAAATCTATGAATTGACTAAAAACACTAACCATGCAGCCAATTGTAATTAAATTTATCATTCAATCAAATACCACCAAACTGTTAACCAAACCATCTCTTTGTTTTAAAATCATTATGTGTGTATATGTTACATATCATCTTTTAAAATACTGAACCAATTTTAATCCTATCTTGGAAATATTTTATGAGTTTGTGAAAACAGATTAAACAGGTATTTAAAGTCAATTATAAGAAAAATAAAATAAAGCAGTAGTGAACTCACCAACCTCAGATCGCTTAACATTTGAAGCTGACTCACTACTTAGGGGGTCTAATCTACACAGATTAGGCACCAGATAACCTTTGCTAAGGTCACAATCATCCCTTAGAAAAAATTCTCCTCTGATGCTACCACTTGTAGCATTGATTGCTTTGGTAAATTCTTGCGCCCATGGAAAAATTATTGTTGACACTCTTAGAATGTTCATTATACATTGGCCCTTGGGACTCAAAGGAAGTCAACCCAACCTCTCTCTTACAGCTTGGCTTTAAGGTATCCACGATAGAGAGTGTCTTCTTCCAAACATAGCAGATCTCATATTTGTTACTTTATTCTGTATATTTGGTTAATTCCAATTAGATTACTGGCAATTAAATCACTTATACAACTATATGTGCAAGCAAAAGGTTAAACTTAAGATTATATGAAAAATTATATTTAGTTAAAAAGTGAAGTATTTTATAGTTCAAGAAATAATCAAGATATAAGTGAATAAAAAATTGAAATTATTTGTAAATATGGGTTTTGATATAAGGAATTTTCTAGATCCTCTAGTCAGACATCTTCTAACACTTCTTTTGTAGCTTCATCCATTTAGGATAATTCTTGTAGCTGCAAGATCAGTCTTGCTGTATTTATACCTTGACCTGATGTTCAGGGGACCTTTCACTGGTCCCCGCTTCTGATTGTTAGACCATTTTTAGCACTAGATGGTCCCAACCTAAAGGGGGGATACACCGATCCTAGTTGTTAGACCATTGTATCCTCTAAAAATATTGGTTGATTACCAATTTTTGGTTATACCCTGATTGACATCAGGTTCAAGCAATGACGCTCCTACAATGCACCTCACAACATGATTGTAAGCGACTTTTGAAATTGGATGGTTTCCCAATTAGGTAATATTTGCTTTTGATCCTCAAGAACTCTCATCAGCATAATTTGGTCTGCTCATTGGCAGCATCATTGGCAGAATGCAAGCTATTTCAGCCCCTCAAATGTATTATAAGGGGCCAAATTTTCATAGTGAATTTCAGCAGTGTCATCATATTTATAAAAGTAAATCTTCTAACTCTCCAGGGTGAGAATTATTATTACAAGAATTATCCTGACTTTACTGAGAAATCCTTTACTTGCCTGCATTTTTAAAAAGGCCTTGATTGCCCTCATCCACGGTGAGTTGGTTGCCTATACATCCACTGGATTGGGGGTTAATTTCAGTCAGTCCACTGGTCAAGGAATATTCTTTTGTACTAGTTGTGGCCTAATTTGCAACAGTAGTTATCTTTAAGAGTAAAATGACAATTAATTGGCAAGCTAACATATCCTAAGGTGTAAGCACTTAAAATTAACTCAATTTAAAACTAATCAAATAAAGCTGAACTTAAAGTATAATTCTTCAAAGCAAACCCAAAGTAAACGCAGATAAACAATACTTTTTTACATAATTTTGATAACTACATAGGTTCTTATCATTTTAGTTTTATCTTTAACCATAGATCGCCTTATCAGTTTTAGCTATCCTATATATTCAACAACTAAACCGCTTAGCTAAAAATATTGAACATACCAAATCAACCAATCATAACTGCTTGTTAAAACCAAACTAAACTTATCAAAACAACCAAAAACCACCACCCACATACAAAAACCAATCAACTTATTAAATCAAACATTCACTATATATCTACTAAAACCTTTGATTTTAATATTAGCTGAATGACCATCAACCACTTGGAAAAACCATTTAACTATAAAATTAACCTATTATTTAACTGATCAGCTAAAATAATATACTGGTTAATATCAAGACCATATAAAATTTCACTTATTACATATAAAACTTTTTATTTTATTATAAAAAAAGCTATACATAACAATAAACCTTTGTGGGTGTGTGCACAACAACTCACTGAAGTTTCAGTGCATATGGATGAATGGTATAGAAATGCATACACTACATACAAACAAACAAAGAAACAAATATTCATTTATATATTTAGTAGATCAAGTAGAAAATAAACAAACTTGTGTTAAAATGATATTAGCAAACGTTTAGAGTGATAACAGTTTATGGAAAAAAAATTAAAATCTTAAATTTACTACTTATTTTAGATCAGGCAAAAATACCAGAGATTACCCTGATGATGTTAGCATAAAAATTACAATAGTTTATGCTGTAATCAAAATCATTAAAATTACCAGAAAGCTTACCAAGTAAGAAACAAAACATCTAAAAAGATGTTTACAACTATTTCAAATGGGTGCTGAAATCAAAATTGATAAAAAGTCTATTTTTCATATAACAATTAAAATATTAAAACATAATCTAATAATGTTAGTAAACAAAGACAATTACAATGGTCTATGCTGAAATCAAAATCAATAAAATCACTAAAATATTATCAAGTAAGAAGCAAAACTCACCCTAAAAATAAATTTGCAACCATTTCAGATGATACAGATTTATACTAGTAACAAACATCCAGTAAAATAAGTTTAACATCAAAAAATCTTACCTTAAAAAGATACTAATGAACAAATCAAAACTTCAGATAATCATACTGGGAACAAACTTCTAATAGCTTTATTGAATTTGTAGCTAAAGGCAGTTGTCAGACGATTACAAGTCTGATATTAATAAAAATGGTCCAGAGGTAAACACTGAAAATATCGTCCATAAGACCCTGGTCAATTCCAGGTGGAACCCCTCAAATTGGGGTAACATTTTTATTAATCATTCTCGGGCAAATACAAAAATTTGGGACATCAAATTGCAATATGTGGCAAAATCCAGGGAGTACATTGGAGGTTCCTCCCTGTCCCACAGCTAATTTAGTACAGCCTACGATGCAGAGACTGACCCCTTTCTTAGGGTTAGATGGGGTCCAGCAAGGTGTGTGAGAATCCAGCTAGTAGTGTGCTTGCCAGTGCTAAACGCCGCAAGATTTCACAACTGTTTTATTAATTAAAGATATAAACACTAGTAAAAAACTTGGTTTTTAGGTTTTAATTAGTGTTGGCGCGAGAAGAAAAAACAAACCCTCTCAATATTTGACTGATCAGTATTTAAACTTTATTCAGGGTTGGAGGAAATTCAATAGTAAGTTCAGAACGGTTTGTTACCATCCAAATTAGGAAATACAAGAATGTAGCATATTGAAGCTCAGAAATACTCACTTCACTTAGGCTGAATGATGGATGGGGAATTAAGTTTTGACAGTATGTACCTGTGGGGTACTAATTTAGTATAATTCAGCCAATCCCTATTTGCTACAATTCTTTCACCTTGGGGAAACCTCCGCCACACCTATAAAAGGGGGTGGTCCCCGCTTAGGTGTCTGAAGAGAATCAGACATGGCATAGGGAGAGATTGCCATTGGACTCCCCGGGTTCCCTTGCATTGTTGAGGCAATTTGACTGCCAAACTTTGTGCTATTTGCCCAATTGGTATTTGTAAAAGTGTTACCCCAATTGTCAGCATTCCACTGAGAATCAACTAGGGTCTTTTGGCCAAAAATTTCGTTATAATTATAATTTTGATTGTATTAATATTGCAGACTTTTAAATGTCTGAAATTTCCCCCTTTTTGGCCATTTTACTCCAAAACATTCTTAACCTGAAGCTGGGAGGGAAAATGTCTAACAAGGTGAATATATTTTCCTGCCTGTGATTGGGTAAAATATATTAAAACCTTACCTCACAGATCTACCCTACTAGCCATCACCCTCCACCAGCTGTTCCTCAAAGCGAGGTGAGTCTTGAGTGCTCCAATAGGTTAAATCCCCAAATTCTCTAATTTGGACATTCATAGCCTGATCTGAACTTCAAGCCTCAACAAAATTAAGTACTAAGCACTGACATCTTAAGAGGGCTCGTTTTTTACCCCACCAATATCAAATAAAAATATAAAAAATTAAGCCCCATTTTACTATTATATAAAATTCCCACATTTTTATTCATCCTTTGATACTAAAATCCCCCATTTTTACAATAGCAGGTGAGAGTTGTTATACGCCTGTTTCTGCTGAATTGTCAAATCCTGTGTAATTAGAACCAGCGAGCATAAGTTACCACCAGGATTTTGACAAGTGGTGCTCACTACATGGGGGCCTGGATACCACAATAAAACTTATTAAAATGGAGATTGATGGGTAAACTAACCCTCACAACCTCCTCACTTCATCTGAGTCCAGGATGGCGGCATTAGAACTCTAGCTAGCTAGTGCATTGTTATAACTTAACAGGCTTGAGAAGCACCCCTCTCATGGCCTCTATGGAGCCTCACCCCCACCATTCATAAACCACCTTTCAGGACTTGTTCATCCTGGGAAAGGGCAGTATTGCATTCTTTCTCTTTATGTATGAATCTGCGATGGAAAGTGCAACTGACCAACAAAAACTCAAAAATATCATTCCATGCTTGAGCTATATGGATCAGGAGAAAATGGTTCCCAATATGGCCACACTTAGCACCCTACCGGAGGTGAAACAAGCGCTCATTGACGAATTTAGCTCCCCACATAGTTTACAAAGGCAAAAACAGGCCTTTATGTGTCTTAGTCTGAAAAAGGGAGAATCAATCGCCTCTTTGGTTGAGAAGTTTTACAGTAAAGATCATCCGCTATTTCTTGCAAAAATGCTGCCACTAGACGATGCTATTGCTGCTATCTTGGCTGGCTTGGCGTCCCATCCTTCCTTGGCAATACATATCTCTTCAGTCAAGCGCTCCTTCCAAAATGTATGAGATAATAAGGAGGCTCGGCTAGCAGTGGCTGATTTTTATGAACATGATGATATGCCACTAGCTATGAGGCAAGGAGCTATTATAACCCCTCCAGCCTCTTCTATGGCTGTCTCCCTTTGTAAATCTTCTCCCACAAAGATGTCACAACAAGATGCTCCTCCCCATTTGAAGATACGCAGAGGATGCTAGCAGTGACAGGGCATAGCACCCCTCAATCTCCAACTCCCAAAATTCAGCTGGTGAAGTTAGCTATCATTTTTCCCTGCTCTCCTCCTTCGTCAGAACGGCCTTCCAAAGTGTTACAATTGTTGCGTCCCACCAATGCACTATCTCTTTCCTCCTCATCATCATATATGGCCCTCTCTATCTCAAAACCTGGAGCCATGGAAAGCCCAAATCACCTAAATCAACGGCTAATTGTAGAGACATAACCATTACCGCTTCTCCTAAAAAAGTTACCTGGGTAATTGAGCGCCCCTCAGGACCTCTCCTGTAATAAAGGAAGCCCTGAACTTACCTCCCAAATGATAACTCTCTGACGCGCATCAATAAATTCTCTGCTGACAAATCTGAAGGGGGTTGTGAAGATGACAGCTATTATGCCTTGGGAGCTTCAGTTGAAGTAAGGGTAGCTGAAAGGAGGAACCTGGAAAGAGTAGACACAGCCCTTGGGTTGGGACCATCTAGTACTAAAAAAAAGAAAGAGTAGATACAGCTAGGGTACCACGCCAAATTACTTCTATCAAGTGTTGAGGGGCTCTGAGGCTATTGTCATTGCTAGTGATGCGGACCAGCTCATTTCCACACTGATCAAATCCACTAAGTGCGTTCATACCCTGCATTCTATCCAGGAGAAATACCTTGAGACTGCCAAAAGACTTGCCTCTACTCTCCATCTAAAGGAGGTCCTCAATCTTTCCCCCAACTTGAATGGAACATTAACCAAGGTGGAGGTGATTGTCAATGGAGTGCGGGTCACAGCTATCCTAGATACTGGATCCTCAGTAAACGTTAAATCATCAAAACTCATAATAAAAGTTAAGCTGGCCTGACTTTGACTAACTCAAGAGTTTGTTTCTTTTAGTCCTTTTAACACCTGAACCATTGGATCCTACTCTTCTCTGCCCATCTGATTTTAGAAGCTCATCTTGACAGCCACAGTGGTGGTCTTGGCTAATAATATTATGACCTACTCATTGGTACCAAGTTTATGCTCAAATATTAAGGGATTATTAACTTGAAGCAGGGCTATCTCTCCCTACTAAAATAAGAAGTTCCTCTGATTCTGATCAACAATGAGATTAATAAAAAGGAGTATGTTTGCACAGTTGAGTATCTTTTCCACTATATCTCTGCACTATAAAATGGCGGGACAAAATACAAAGATGTTGTCCCACTCAGTGGACGCCCTAGAGGTTATCCCTTTCTATGCATCCAAAGAGATAATAATCAAAGCGAGTGAACCATGGGTAGTTGACACTAAGATTACCTTTATGTCCCCACAACTTCCTATTGTACCTACTCAGCAATGAAGGAGTTAGCCCTATAGAGCCCCAAGTATTGCCAGTCGTGTTAGACCCAGCTTATCAACGACCTAATAATCTCATGATGAGGAATTACACCAAAAAAGACATGGTCATAAAAAATTTTAGGAAATTGGAGGAGGCCTGCTGGTCCCTATTGAGGACATTAAATAAGTTCACTGCATTGGGTCCATTGCAGATATGGTCTTACCAGCAAATAAATCCTTATGTACTCTTCCTACTGTTCATATTTCTGATGAACTAACCCCAGCGGAGCTTGACAAAGCATAAACTCAGCTTGAAGCCTATAGCGACATTTTCTCAAATCTGATATGGACTAGGGCACATGGAGGGTTGTACTCATACTATTGATGTTAGAGAAGCTCACCCTATCCAATCCAAATCCTACAGCAGTTAAAAAAGTTTATGAGCTACAGATGTGGATGGAGATCGAACAGCTTCAAGTCACTGGGTTGCTAGATTCCTCACAAAGCTCTTGGTCAACCCTACTTTACTGATGAATAAAAATGGAGGTCATCAGATACTGATGGACTACCACAAATTAAACAACCTAATTTAGAAAAATTACCTCTCCTACACATTGATGACGCTCTGACCTAATCCTCTGGGTCTAAATTCATCTTGTTGGACATTTGCCTTTGCAGCTTAAAAATAAGAATGTCCTAGGTGAGTTCAGCTGAGCAATGGAAATGTTGGCCATTTGCGATTTACTGATGCTATTAAGAGCAATGTTAATGAAAATGTCGACAATATTGGCCAAAAGACCCTGGCCAATTCTTAGTAGAACCCCATTAACTGGGTAACACCAGTTAAAACCTTCCCAGACACTTTCTGTAAAATCAAACAATCAGATTTTTCCAGTCGCATGATGGACTTCAGGGAAACCAGAGGAAAGTACTCCCCCAACCATCACCAAATCCTCACAACACCTGCTCAGGGGACACACCCTTTACAGGCGTGGCGGAGGCCCCCTGAGGTAAGAATAATCTTTCTAGTGGTGATTGGTTGTGGTACATCAAAACCTTGCTTCATGGGTATATTCCACCCCAAAACCCAAACATCCGTTTTACCAAAACTAACTCAATTTCCCCAAGGTCTGATAAGGAATGAAACCCTTCTTACCTAATTGGAAGCAGCAAAGCTATTCCAAATCTATCCCCAAATTCCCTCTGACCCTCAGAAGTAGTATAAATACTAATTGTTGAAAATCAGAAAGGAATTGCTTCTCATTGTTACCCCCGCGCTCATATTATAAAAATTATAAAAACCAATTTTTATAGTTCTCTATTTTTTATTTTATTAAAACCCTTTGTGAGATTCAGCGGCATAGCACCAAGCAAGCGTAACTAAGCCGGATTCCTACAAAATGGTGCTCACTACAGGGATCGCTGCACACCAATATAGTTGCTCTTGAAAAGCAACTGGCAAGCGTTTTGTCCCGCATTGAGGAGCTTGAGCAGCGCCCTTTCAAACACCCCCTCAAGGGTAAATACAACCCTGGTGAAGGAAGCATAGTTACCTTTTTGTACGTCTATGAAGCTGTCATGGGTGGTACAACTGACAAGAAAAAAGTTTGATAAATCCTTTCTTGTTTAAGCTGCTTAGCGCAAGAGATGATAGTACCCAACATGAACCCTGGGTACACCTGGTCAGAAGTGAAGGATGCTCTTATAGCTTAATTTGGATCAAAGCAAAGTCTACACAGGGTTAAACAGGCCTTTATGCGCCTTAGTATGTATGAAGGTGAATCAACCATTTCCTTGCTGAATGCTTTTACCTCGCTGCAAAAAGTTGTCAACCTCAAACATGCTTACTCTTGATGTTGCTATCGCCGCCCAGTTAACTGGGTTAGTGTCTCAGCCTTCTCTAGCCAGACATATCATCTCAGTGTAATGAAACTTCACAAACATCCGCGATATTAAAGAGGCTTTGATAGAAGTGGCTGAATTCCACTTATGTTCCAAACATAATGTCACTGAGGTGAAACCTTCAGCGCTAACCATTAAGGAGTTACACTGGTTGACCAGTTGGGAGTGAGGCCACCTGTGCCTATTCTCCCTACAAAACCTGCTCCCTCAGTGCGACTTAAAAAGGTTATCACTCCTTCTAATAATCAAAGCCTTGTAAAGTTATAACAACCATATGCCCGCACAATCTCACTAACGCTCTGTGCCCTCCCTTTCAGCTAAGCTGGAAAATGCATCTCCTAAGGCTATTAAATCTTCTGTAGCCATCCACCCTACTCCATCGCTGCCTTGCCTGTTGTTGCGAATACTCTTGGGGAGGAATCTGAGGGGAGTTATGATTACGTTGGTTACTACATATTGGGAGCCCCTCACGGAAAAAGAAGTGCCTGATCATTTGAACGCTGGAGGAGTAACGAGACTACCATACCTGAGGAGACGTACCTCAGTCAAATTCTAGGGTGTATAAAAGTGATTGACACTGCCAGTGATAATGACCAATTCTTAGCTTGCTTAATTCGCCCTCTTCAGCGGGCTCATCCCATAAATTCCATCATGGATAAATACCCGGAGACTGCTAGAAAGCTAACCTCCACCTTCCAGCTTGAGGAGGTCTTAGCTTTGTCACCTAAATTTAGAAAAACGCTCACTAAGGTTTAAGTAGTCATTCAAAAGGCCAGAATATTAGCCATCTTGGACACTGGCTCTCCCGTTAACGTGATCTCCACTAAGCGTATAAAGAAGATAAAGCTAGCTCCTGAGTTGGAGCACACAAGAATTCGGAACTGCAGGCCCCAACAATACCCGTGCTATTGGGGCATACTCTTCCTTTATCATTCAAATTAAGAAGCTTATCCTATCACCTCCTGCTGTGGCTTTGGATAACAACTCATATGATATTCTCATTGGCACTCAATTTATGATTGAGTATGAAGGAATAATTAACATAAGCAAGGGGTCCTCTCATTACTTAACTACAAAGTCCCTTTAGTCTTATCTAATAAAGAGCCCACCAAGCACGAATAATCTTGCCTGATCGAATACCCCTTTTCAGCTATAACCTTGCTTTACTCCACTTCTGGGTGTAACACAAAGAAATTACCTGATTCAGAGGATGCTGGTGATGGTATCTTTTTCTACGCTGCAAATGAGGTCTTGATTAAGCCTGGTGAACAAAGAGTGGTTGACACTAAGATTACGCTCCAAATCCCACATTGTTGCTTATTGCACCTCATAAGTATTGAAGGTGTTAGTCCCTTGGAGCCTCGTGTCTTGCCTTTGGATACTAGACCCAGCCCACCAGAGGCCTATTACCATTATACTGGGAAACCTCACTGGCAAAAACATGATCATACAGAAACATCAGGAGATTGGAAGAGGCTTCTTACTCCCCGTAGAGGACATCAAACATATCCACTCCATTGGCTCTATGGCGGATTTGGGCTTACCCATGGACAACATGGTGTGTACCTTGCCCAATGTTCATATTTTGGATAAGCTAACCCCCAGAGGAGTTGGAGAAAGTTCATACCTTGCTTGACAAATATGGTGACATCTTCTCTAAATTGGATACTGACTACGACCACATGAAGGGCAGGTGACACTCCATTGATGTGGGTGATGCCCAGCCTATTAGGTCCAAACCCTATCATAAATCAAAGGTGGAGGAACAACAAATGAGGGTGGAACTCCAGTAGGTATTAGATGTGGGGTTACTCGTTACTTAACAGAGCCCTTGGTCTTCACCCCTATTACTAATTAAAAAGAAAATGGAGGTCATCAGATAGTCATGGATTACCATCAGTTAAATAGCCTCACTAAGAAGGATAGCTATCCTATCTCTCGCATTGATGATGCCCTGGCCCAACTCTCTGGCTCTAATTTCTTCTCCATCATGGACTTGGCCAGTTGCTATTGGCAAATGGACCTTTCTCCTCAAGATCAGTAGAAATGCGCTCTTATATGTAGTAAAAGTCTCTTACAACCCACATGATTACCCCAAGGGTTGTGCAATGCAACTGCGTCTTTTCAGCATGCGATGGATCACATCTTGCAGGACCTCAAATTAACTTGTGTCATCGTCTATGTTGATGACATCACAGTGTTCTAAAAGCCTTCAACGAACAATTTGATCGATTGAAAGAGGTGTCACAATGGTTACATATGTCTAATATCAAATTGAAACCCTCCAAGTGCACCTTCTTTCAATGGAATTTGGATTTCCTTGGGCACTCCATTTCCCAAGAAGAAATTAAACCCATGCAGGACAAGGTCAAATGCCATCTAAAAAATGCCACCCCCTAAAAATCTATGGGATATTCAGGTATTTCTAGGAATTATGGGGTATGCCATCAGTTCATCCCCAAGTTCGCCCAACTCAGTGAGCCACTTGTCCGGCTAGTAACAAAAAATACCACTTTCTATTGGGGTGCTGAACAAAAAGCCGCTTTTGAGACGATGAAACAACTACTTTAACAACGTCCTATCCTATGGCACCCCAATTATAATAAACCTTTCATCTTGTTCACTGATGCCTCGGACTATGCCGTTGGGGCCATCTTACCCCAATAGGATGAATACAGTGTAGATCATCCTTTATCCTAATTTGGTAAGATGCTGTCAAAGGAGGAACGCAACTACAGTATAACGGAGAAGGAGTGCCTTGCTGTTCTGTTGGCTGTAAAGCAATACCGCCCTTTTCTCTATGAAACCACCTTAATAGTTACTAACCATGCATCTCCAAAGTGGTTACAGAACATGAAGGATCCTACTGGTCGTCTAGTTCGCTGGGATCTAAAGCTCCAGCCTTACAACATGAAGATTGAACATTGTGCTGGAGCCTGTCACTTGAATGTTGATGGGTTGACTCGGCTACCAGTCCTTCACTTGGATAATAGTGAGGCAGAGAAGTTACATGACCTCTTAATGACCCCCAATGAATGGGAGGATGAGGATGAGCCTGTTCATAAGATGTTAGCCCAGCAATCCTGTAACACTAAAGTTGAAGATGGAAAGTTGTATAAGCAGGTGAAGACAAAATAGCTATCTTACCTTTGACCCTCAGAATGCGTACCTGCTATCCTAGAATCACATTCAACCCTAGGTAATGGAGGGGCAAAGAAAACCTTTGAGTTGATTAAGGATCGTTTTACTGGGATGGAATGATGGAATTTATTGTTGATGTTTTGGAAGATTGCCTTACTTGAAAAAAGCAATATGGTTTCAAGTCTAGATACCAATATCAACCAACTACCCCTCAACAACCATTCCACATCATCAGCTTGGATGTAGTAGGTCCCCTTCCTCAGTCTACTAGTGGAAACAGATTTATCTTAGTAGTTATTGACCATTTCATTAGTATGGGTGGAAATAGTGCTCTTCCTGCTCAAACAGCCAAGGCCACAGTCACATTTTTACATCAAAACATCTTCACCCATCATGGTTGCCCCCAAGTACTATTCTGCGATAATGGTAAGAACTTCACCTCCAGAGTAGTAAAAATCCTGGCCACTTCTATGGGAGCACAACAACTTTTCTCAGCTCCATACAATCCCTCTACCAACGGAGCTGTGGAGAGAGAAAATGGTACCCTGGTATCCATTCTATGAAAAATGGCCTCCTCTGATCCTCTTCACTTGGATCAATATCTTTCTAGTGCTCTTATGACATACCAGATTAACTATTACCAGATTTTAAAATTGTCTCCATTCTGTGTCGTGTATGGGCGGGAACGATACATACCTTCCTGTAAGCTAAGGATGTATTCTCTTCTAGAGTTGAGAAACCAGAGAGAGTTATGAGAAAATTGGCTCAGTGCATAATTCAACTCCAATCCGAAGCTATGACCAATTTAACAAAAACAGTAACCAAAGAAGGGCAGGCTGAAAATGAGTTCTGGACCCCCTACCTATCTTCCAATTATCTGACATGGTGTTGTACTGCCATAACCGCATCACTCCTAGAATCAGTAAGCTTGGATCAATTTGGGATGGTCCTTTAACCATCATCTACAAGAGAGGAAATGAGTACTCTATCAATAATATTGCTACTGGTATCATAATTAATCGCATACATGGCCTTTTCCTCTGGCCCTACTCGCCCCCCAACATTCTTGAGGGGGTGATGTCGGACATTTGCCTTTGCAGCTTAAAAATAAGAATGTCCTTGGTTGAGTTGAGCCAAGCAAGTGTAATGTCAGCCATTTGCAATATTCTAATGCTATTAAAAGCAATGTTAATGAAAATGTCGACAAAATCAGCCAAAAGACCCTGGCTAATTCTCGTTGGAACCCCATTAACTGTGGTAACATTAGTTTAAAACCCGCCTGGGCAATTTCTTTAAAATCAAATGATTGGATTTTGCTGATTGCATGGCAGACTTTGGGGAAACCAGCGGAAGGTACTCCCCCAACCATCACCAAGTCCTTCACAACACCTGTGTGGGGGCCACACCCTTTTCAGGCGTGGCGGAGGCCCCCAAGGTGAGAATAATTTCTCTAGCAGCGATTGCTTGCAGTATATCAAAACCTTGCCACATGGGTATAATCTGCCCCAAAACTTTAACGTCCTTTTTACCAAAATTAACTCACTTTCCCCAAGTTCAGATAGGACTGAAACCCATATTACCTAAATTAGAAGCAGCGAAGGTATTTTAAACCTATCCCCAAATTCCCTCTGACCCTCAGAAGTAGTATAAATACTAATCATTGAAAATTGGAAAGAAATTGCTTCTCATGTTTAACCCCTCAATCATATTAGAAAAATTATATAACCAATTTTTATAGTTCTCTATTTTTTATTTTATTAAAATCCTTTGTGGGATCCAGCGGCATAGCACCAAGCGAGCATAACCAATATGGATTCCTAAACTTCTCCACCATGGACTTGGATAGCGGGTATTGGCAGATGGACCTTTCTCCACAGGATCAAGAGAAATGCACCCTTATCTGCAGCAATAGTTTGTTCCAACCCACTTGGCTACCTCAGGGGTTATATAATGTACCTGTTTATTTCAATGGGCAAGAATCACATTCTCTAGAACCTTAAGCTGAACTGTATGATTATCTATCTCAATGACATCACAGTCTTCTCCAAGACATTCAACGAGCATCTCACGCACCTAAAGGATGTGTTTTAACGCTTGCGGCATCTAACATCATACTAAAGCCCTCCTAGTGTACTTTCTTCCGGAAAAAGCTGGATTTTCTTGGGCATACCATCTCACAAGATGTGATACAATTTCTACAAGATAATTTTGAAGCAATATCCAACATGCCAGCACCCAAAACCCTTTGAGAAATTCAGGTAATCTTAGACATGATGGGGTACTACCATCAATTTATCCCAAAATTCTCCCAGCTCAGCGAGCCCTTTGTCCGCCTCCTGGCTAATAAGTCCCCCTTCCATTGAGGGGCTGAACAAAAGGCCACGTTTGAGACCCTGAAGGAGCTATTGCAACAAAGGCCAATAGTCTGCCACCCTGACTATGGCAAGCCCTTAATGTTGTTCATGGATGCCTCTGACTACGCTGTTGAAGCTATCTTGGCTCAATTGGATGAACATGAGGTTGATTAAACCGTGTCTTACTTTAGCAAAATGTTATCAAAAGCTGAGCGCAACTACAGCTTCATTGAGTAGAGTGCCTGGCTGTCATACTCGCTGTCAAATACTATAGCCCTTTTATATATGGGACTTCATTTATAGTGTTTACTAACCATGCCTTTTTAAAGTGGTTACAAAATATGAAAGATCCCACTGGGCGGTTGGCTCGCTGGGCTCTTAAGCTTTAGCACTACAATATGACCATTGAGCATTGAGCTGGGACATGCCATATGAACGCTGATGGATTGACGCGGCTGCCTGTCCTTCACCTTGACAATTTCAAAGCAGAGAGGTTGCATGACCTCCTAATGACTCCTGACGCATGGGCTGATAAAGATGAACTGTACAGAAGTTGCTAGAAAATTACTCCCACAACACAAAGTTATAGTGCAGGAAGTTATATAAGAAAGTAGGAGTAAAATGGTTGCCCTATCTCCAGCCATCAGAGCGAATAACTGTCAGTTTGGAGTCTCACACTATCATGGGGCATGGCGGAGTTCAAAAAACCTATGAGTTGGTAAAAGAGCGTTACTACTGGGAGGGCATCCTGGAAACCATGGTTGAAGTCTTGAATGCCTGTATGACCTGTAAAAAACAATCCAGCTTCAAGACCTAATATCAGTATCAACCTACGACGTTTCAACAACCTTTTCACACCATAAGTTGTAGATTTGGTAGGTCCTCTATCTCAGACTACAGGTGGCAATCGCTATATCTTGGTCAGAATCGATCATTTCATCAAATGGGTTGAAGCTGTTGCTCTTCCCGCTCAGACTTCCAAAGCCACTGCCATCCTCCTACATCATTATATCTTCACGTGGCATGGTTGCCCCCAGGTCCTCCTTTGTGATAATGGCAAAAATTTTACCTCTTGAGTGGTAAAGCTCCTTTCCACCTCCATGGGAGCACAACAACTCTTCTGGCCCTTTATAACCCATCCACCAATGGTGCCATAGAAAGAGTCAATGGGACCCTGGTCTCTATACTTTGGAAAATGGCCAACTCAGACCGTCTTCACTGGGATCTTTATTTACCCAGTGCCCTCATGGCTTACTATATTAGTTACCATCACATCTTTAAGATGTCTCTTTTCCATGTAATGTATGGACAAGAACTTGGGGTGCCAGCTTTATTAGCCAAGGAGATTTTCTCTGACAGGACTGGTCCTGAGCAAACCATAAAAAAGTTGGCCCAACACATAATTCAATTACAATCAGAGGCCATGACTAATTTGATAAAGACTATCACCAAGGAAGACTAAGCTGCTAATGAGCTCCAGCTCCAGCTCCCTCTTCCTTCCTTCCTTCCAAGTATCCAACTTGGTAGAGTATTACCACAACCAAATTACTACTAATAGTGTGAAGCTCAACCCTATCTGGTTAGGCCCATTTGTAGTCCATATAAGCGAGGGGATGAGTACTCCATCAAATCCCTTGCTTCTGGAGTTACCATTAACCAAGTGAATGGATAGTTCTTGTGACCTTGATCCCCCTATCACTCTTGAAGGTGGTAAGGTTGGACAATTACAAGTCTGATGTATTAATAAGAATGGTTCAGAGTTAAATACTGAAAATACCAGCTAAAAGACCTTTGTTAAAACCTGGTGGAACCCCTCACATTGGGGTAACACTTTTATTAATTATTCTCAGGAAAATAACATGAGTTCAGGCCATTGAATTGCACCAACTATGTGGTGAATTCCAGGGAGTCCATCAAAGGTTTTTCCCTGGCCCACAGCTAATTTAGTACAACCTACGCCGTGGTGATCTGCCCCTTTTATAGGGTTGGAGGGGGTCCAGCAAGGTGAATATATTTTCCTGCCTGATGATTGGGTAACATGTATTAAACCTTACCTCACAGATCTACCCTACCTGCCATCACCCTCTATCAGCCATTCCATCAAACTGAGGCAAGCCTTGAGTGCTCCAATAGGTTGAATCCCCATATTTCCTAATTTGGCCATTTATAGCATGATCCAAACTTCAAGTCTCAATACAATTAAGTATCAAGCACTAACATATTGAGAGGGTTCATTTTTTACCCCACCAATATCACTAATAAAAAATATATTAAAATTAAACTCTCATTTTCCTAGTATATAAATTTCTTATATTTTTACTCTTCCAGTGGTTCAAATCCCACATTTTTTACGTAGCAGTTGAGTTATTATACTTTTATCTTCATAATTGTCAAATCCTGTGTAATTAGCACCTGCAAGCATTAGCCACCACCAGGATTTTGACAGCAGTAAAAAATAAGTAACCCCACTAAAAAGCTTACCTTAAAATGATCTTAATAACACACTTCAAATTTAATAATGTTATGCTGGGATTAAATATTTAATAAGAACATTAACTAAAATCTACTTTTGTTGCTAAAAATAAAAAACTATATTGTAAATATTTAACCTAAATAATCAAAGAATATTGTGCATATCTTAGACCTGTTTCTTTTGATTGATTGTTTTTCTGAAATCCCTTAAGTGGGGACAATAAAAGCAACTATTTAATAAAATATTCTTACAAAAAAACCAAAAATTCTTAAAATTCTTACCCTTGTGCTAATTTTTTGATTCTGCAGTTTTTCAGCAGTTTAAGTGGGGTTATAATCATTAAGATAATATGATGAAATAGTTTATCTAATATGATACCTAAATTTATATCTAAAGTTGGGTATAACTTACTTAAAAATGCAATATCTATTTACAGATTAATAATATTAATTAAAGCACTAATTAGACAATCCACAGTATTAACACACTTTAATCTTATCAGTGGAGCTTAAAAGCAAGTTATTTGATTGGTTAAAATTCACAAGTAAGATTTTATAACTAAAACTATTAAATCAACTGAATATTAAAACTGCTCATCTGTATCAATATACCAATCACAAGGACCATAACGATATGCTGATTACCTTTTAAATTATATGGTATTTTTACATCTTACATATGAACCTTTTTATTTTAATGCGAACGAATGGTTTTTTTAGTACTAGATGGTCCCAACCCGAGGGGGGGATTCATCGATGTGCGAACGAATGGTTTTAAAATCCAGAAACTTATGCGGACATGCGTACAACAGTCACCAAAGTTTTATTGCATTTGGATGAATGGTATTTGGACACAGAAGATGAACAGATAAACAGACAAACATCCATTTTTATATACTAGATTAAAAATGTTTATCCTTAGGATATTTTTCATATCTGAAAAAAAATCCTTTTTAGGTTTGATAATAAAATTCTACTCTAAAACAAATCAAAATTTAGTTGCTTATCAAAAATTATAGGGGTGCTCAGCCCGACATGTAATTCCTGCTTCCACTTCGGGTCAGATTTTGTTTGAAACAGGTTTGAAATATTAATTTTTAGAAAAACTCAGTATAATATATATCTCAAGGTTGACCCACCTCGAATACTTTTTTGTTTGACTAATTATTTTAGAAAAAACTACACTATATATATTTAGTAAACTTACTATGTAAACACAGCTTTTTAAAAAAGTAATCGAGGCGGGCCAACCTTGGGACAAATATACCACATTGAGTTTTTTTAAGCCTGTGCTGGTTTCAAACCTGTTTCAAACAAAATCTGACCCGAAGTAGAGCAGGAACCACCCCGATATGCTATCCACTCCTCTATGTATTTGTATACACAACTTGAGTTTAGGATTATGGAGTAGGTAAGGGATTTTTTTTACAAGTTAACTACGGAAAATCTAAAAACTAAATATTTTTGTTTATATAAGCTAATTTTATTGCATATCATAAAAACATTAGCTTGGAATAAAATTTTAAAATGTAGGACTATTTAGTTCATAGATACTTATTAAATAACTATTTATATAAATCAATCAAATTTTAAAATTAATATCTGATTTTTTGTTAGATAATAGATACCTATTATAAATATTCAATTTTGAATTTATGTAAATATCGTTTCTTTCAAACTAAAACCTACTACAAGCAAATTTGGTATATATATGTCTCTTGGGGGTTAGATTCTCATGTATATAGAATATCTAATTCAGTTTAAACAAAAATATATAAAAAACTTAAATCAATATACAAAAACTTATTTTTAGATCTCCTAAATCACATAATCTAGGAAATTAAACTTTAATATACATTTGTTATTTTATAAGCACCTACTAAAAAGCCATATAAAAACTAAGAATGTATCTATTCTATAGTCATATGGTTAGCATATCTAATGATAACATTTTTGTTAGCAGTTTGGTGTTATTATTTTATTCAATGGGTTTAATAGGATATCTACACAAGGGTGGTTAGCTTAACAGGGTACATCCTGACACTACTCTGTGCAGGTTTGGTTATATGCTGGCTTAAAATCTATACTGACTAGGACATAATATCATCTACTCCCCTCTTATATTTATATTTAATTTTAAAAGGATTAAAGAGAGATATGAAATAAAATTAAAAGATAGGGTGGTTGCCTGGCAGGGTGAAGCCTGCTACCACTCTGTTACAGGTTAGGATTATAACAGTTTTGAAACCTATACTAGCAAAGATAAAACATTGTTTCCTCCCATCCAATGTTTTTATTACATTTTAATAAAATTGAATTAAATAATATATAATAAAATAAAGAAAGATAAGATGGTTATTAGATTAGACTCTACCATCACTAAAACTTTACTTTAAAAATAGTTATTTGAAATGGTCCTGGTTATTTGGTTAATTTAGTTGGAAATCAGGGTTTGTGATTGGCTTGCTGGTGCATTTTCACACTTGAATTAGAACAATTATTTGCAGAAGTACGATTCTCTACTGCTGGTTAAATAATTTTTAGGGGTTTTTAACCACATACAATTAAAATAATAATACTTTAGTTAAATAGAGGAATAACTTTTATAAGAATTTATTAGTATTTTCTGATAGGTCAATAAGTAAAAACTATTAATACCTCAAGGCTTAGTACTAAATTGAATCAAAGCTCAGAGTGAGTTGGATGGAAAATTCAGTATAAGTTTAGTGCTTCTGAATTTGGTAATATGGGCTTTTGACCTACTGGAGCTCTTGACCTGTCTCTCTTGGATGGAATGGCTGATGGAGGGTTGGTAGCAGGTAGGATATATCCGTGAGGCAGTTATTTAATATATTTCACCCAATCATTAGGTAGAAAAATATTTGCCTCTGGTGAAACCCCTCCATGGCTATAAAAGGGGTGGTTGTGGAATAGGTGCTTAAACTAAGTTAATGAGGGGACAGAGAAAACCCTTGGAACAACTTCCCTGACTTGGCTACATGTTTGGCATAACCTTGCTACTAGCTATATGGCGATTTAGCTGAGGTTTAGGGGATTAGTATCACCCTGATTAGCAGGGCTCCACCAAGAATCAACCATGTTTTTTGGCTGATGCTATTCATATCAAAACCTTAATCACTATAAATACAATATTGGACTTGTAAATCTTCCAACATCACCCCC
>JAKSZP010002245.1:0-20244 GCA_022478985.1 Massospora cicadina | reverse complement strand
CAAATTCAGCAATGAAGCAGTGATAGTTTCCAATAATACCCAAAAATACTTGAATGTCCCAATTGGATTTGGGCCTCTTCATCTTATATATTGCTTCCTTTCTGGCTGGTTATGGCAAAGACCTTCTTTATCAATTACAAAACCAATGTACTCTAGTTGGTTATAAAGAATTGACACTTCTTGAGCCTGATCTTTATGTTTGAAGCCACTAACTTCTTGAAAACCCCTTCCAGATGCTCCATATGTTCATTTGAGGTGCAACAGAAAACGTTGGTATCATCTAGGTATACTAGTACACTTGACAATTTGAGGTTGCCCAGTATTGTCTCCTTCGCTCTCTGGAAGGTCGCTGGAGCATTATAGAGTCCTGGGGGCATCCTTCTCGACTGAAATAGCCCCTCCTGGGTAATTATGGTTCACTTTTGTTGCTCAGTTAGGTCATGTCAATCTGCCAATACCCACTAATTAAATCCATCGCAGATAAGAACTTGGCACCCCCAAGCCTATCTAGGGCATCGTCAATATGTGGAAGAGGATAGGAGTCCTTTTTAGTAATGTTGTTGAGCTTCCAGTAGTCAATAACAACCGTGTTGCTCCCATCTTCTAAATTTTTACAATTATAATTAGAGCAGCCCATGGACTCATGGATGGTGTCAGCATACCGAAGTCATAATGTTCCTTAATCTCTTTCAATACAACATTCTCAGCAGTTTTTGAACGTCTAATCTGCCTTAATTGGATAGGTAAATGATCCCCAGTATCAATCATATGGGTTACTCCTCTTGCACATCCCAAGTCAAAATCATCTTTGAAGAATATTTCACAGTATTTCTTGAATAATGCTTGAACTTAGTTCTTTTCCTGTTCATTTAGTTCCCCAAAACTGGCCATAGGTATGACATTATGAACATAATGTGACTCATCAGGAAGCCCTAGCGCATCCAGGGTTTCAAACTCTTAAAACGATTCAATATCCATTATAGGAATAAAATGGAATCGGCGGCCTAATGCCTTTTGATTAAAAATGGGCCGATTCTGCATTGATTTGCGCATGGTATACTGATTTCTTGATGCCCAGGAATAATTATCCCAGGTGCTATGTTAAGTTCAAGTCGAGTTTTAGATTAAGGTTATAAACTTCGTCATAGAGTCCTTCTGAGATATTAATTGTTAGCCCAGTTAGGGCTACTTCCTGAATTCTAGAGTCTAAAGTTAGCTCCCTGTTTTCTCGAAGGGGTATGCCTTAGACTCATGGATTTGCGTTGGTAGGGGCTTGACACAGTGCTTTGATTTAGAGTAATTGATGGGGATTATTCCGTCCTGATAGGCCAAATTAATAAACTGATTAATATAATCAGTCCCAATTTCGCGTTTTTTGTATAGTAAATTGGGATTATTAAGGTTTCATCCTTATGACTAGTAACCAATCCAAATCTTCTCATAAAATTGGTACCAATAAGGACCTCATAGTTTCAATTAGGCAAAACTATAGCTGAAGTGGATAAAACTTCAGATCCAAACCTTATAGGTAAGGAAAAATATGCCACAAGTGCTCTGGTGTTATGTGTTCCTGCAGTGCTATATTCTTGATCATGGGCGACCTCTGGCGCTATTTTCTAACTTCTTAACCAACTTAGTGTTGAAAATATTTAAAGGAGCACCACTATTAATAATGTCCTAAACATGGACCTTATTGACAGCAATATTGGCATAAGTACACTCAGAGTATGGTTCAGAAGTGTTTATTAGGTGAATAGATTCGGTGTTGCCTGACTCCAAGTGTGATTTGAGGCAAGAACAGATTTCAGGGAAAATTTTCACCAGATTTGCATGAGGATTGCGACTGTACATCCTTTTAAGAGGACAGATCATAGGAGCAAGTAGTATTAGGATCAAGGCCCTGGTTCGTAATTTTCTTAGTGTAAGGTTTAGCCACCTCTATTCAGGCTTCTTCTGAAGCTTCTCTTGGCTTTTGGCATTTCCAAGATCTGGTTGTGACCATATGAAAATCGTTGGCCATAATACAATGCAAGGAATCTTCATTGATTGAATCTGACACAAAAAGTTTGAAAGGATCGGGAGGAATGTTTTCATTATGATGGGTGACAGTAGAGCACTCCTCCTTTACTCCACCTGTCCTTTTCCCGATTCTGAGTCCTTTTCAACTTTAAAAGCCACATATACTCCCAGTTTTGCATCCATTTTTGGTATAAAACTTATTGTAAAGTGCCCTTTTCTGCTGCAACAATTGCAAGTAATGGCGTTGGGTTTGGGACAGTCAGGTTTCTGGTCCTTAATGTCCCCATTCCTCTCCTGATTGTGACTTGCACTATTATTTTTCTGTAATGGACGCACCCAATGCTGGTTGTTTGGCCTATTTCGCCTCAAAACTTCTTGCATAGTGTCGTAATTAATCCACAAGTCTGTTTGTTTCCATATTGCAATTATAGGCAGGAATAATTATTCATTCCAAATTGCAATAGGGCTTCACAGCATGTTCCATGACAATTTTTGCATCAAATTTGATCATAATATTTGATCTGAGGAGCACTTGGGCTTCATGGTAAAATTGGTCAGCAAAGTCCTTAATGGAATCATTGAGTCTGAACTCATTATTTAAAAGCTCTATCTTTTGGGTCAACAGTTTTTTGGGACCACCAAATCCCAAAATTATAGCATGTTTGGCCTCATCATAAGAACAATCTTCCCCTAAATAGGGCGTTACAAGGTCTAAGATGTGAGAATCCAAACAATTGATGAGATCTGTTGCTTTTGCATGATCTGACGCTCCTCTAATGGCTTTCTCAAAAAGCTTTTAAGAAGAAGTAGATATTTCCTTCTTTATCAAATCTTTGCAAATTCAGAAGTTTAAAATCATCTCTGTCTGAGTCCCTAGCAGGAGAGGCAGTTTCTCTTCTCAAGTTTGACTGACTTGGGGAGCCTTCAGGCAGAATAGGATGATGTTAGCGACTTGGCGTGGGCACAGAGGTCAGTACTCAGGGAATAGTTCATGCATTTGATATGGCCATTCCATAGTCTTCACCACCTCGTGATAATCTTCAGAATCACTCAATTCTATTTTTTGCAAAATCAGGAATGACTCGGCTTCTGAAGTACAATTCTGCATGCTTTTGGGGCCGCATCTTAATCCACCCCTCCCCAAGGTTAGTCGCACACTTGCAACTAATAATCTTAAGAGTCTCATCTCCTTCTTAACTTGAGCCAGATCTGCTTCAGCCAATGATCTTAGGCCAAAAGTGCCTCAATTTCTTCCAACATTCTTTTCATTATGGTATTATTGAGCAATATTTGGTTCTCCATATTATTTTTCTCATCAGATAATATGATATTTGAAGAACAAAGTTTAGTATAGTTGACCATACGTTGGCTAATTCGGCTTAAATTTCTGAATTGTCTGGTTGCTCTACTGGAATGGGAGGTAATGGGCTAAAGCCTCAATATCCCTTTGAGTAGAAGCAAATTCAGCACGGATTACTCTTCCAATCTGACATATCTTTCTTCCAACTCCTGGAGGTTTTTCCTTAAAATTGTGACTCTGCTGTAGGTAATTCTCTGTATTGGATGCTACGTAATGGTACTGCGTTTCAAGTCTGATGCAGTGATTGGTAATATCCCATTTCCACTGATTCAAGAATCCAGAAATGTTTAGCACTTCTGTTGCTATTTTGGGACTCCTTCATTAAGCTGAGCTACCAACTCGTCAATCTAACATGGGCTTCTGCTTCAGCTCCAGTGTTCAAAACAATTGGTTTTCACACTTCTGCAAAGCATGTATCCAGCTTCTCTAACAATCAAGATCAGTCTAACCGTTCCTCATCTTAAACATGGTGTAGGTGGGAAAGCTCAATATTTTAACGTGCAAAAATGCGTTGAGCATGTTTGATAGATGGATGCATAAAGCTGACCAAATACTCATTTGTGTTGTCCTGATTCTCCTGAAATCTTCAGCCCAAAGAAGCCATGGTTGCTTCTCTATAAATTTTGATAAATCTCATTCTTCAGGTCTTGGTCCTTCATATAGTAAAACAGACCAAAGCTCAGGTCAATTGCTGAAGAGCTAACATGGTAACCTCAAAATAAGGTTTCCAACAAACCTTGATATTGTCCTTAGTAAACTTGGCCGAATTAGGTGGTAATGTTAAACCTGTTCCAACCAATATTAAATATAATGAGTAATCATTCCCCTCCTCATTTTCAGAAAAACTTGATGTAAAGTGTTCAATAAACTGAACATCACATGTTTCCATCTCATTTTCACTGTACTTTCGGGCAACTTCTGAAAGCTGATCTTCCAAGTTGATATTAGGTGATTGTATTTTTGAGCGAGCACCAAAATATTGAGTTTTTAGATGATGTTGCAAGCTAAATTGACTTAACAAGGAAATTGATTATATATACTTGCTTTTCTAATAAGACTCCTGCTTGTAATTGGGAAGTACATTCTCCAATAAATCTTGATAATAGCCAAATAACTATGGTACGCTCACCGTTTTTAAGTCTACTGGCAACAACAAATATGAGAACTTTTGTCTTTGTAAAAAACAAGAAATCATTCCTTAATAATTAAAACTACTTCTCTGGCAGGTTTAATTGAGTATTTTTTCATGAAGTATAAATGCACACAACTATCTAATATAGATGTAAAGGCAGCAGATAAGTATAACAGATGGACAACAATAATAAGTATGATAATATATGCTGATCTTAAATGATGATAAAAGATGGTTTTATTAAACCAGCCAGGCGCTGGTATGATATACCTCTTGGGCATCTCCTGGCCAGACTTATGTATTAGATGAGTTCATTCATAATCTGCTAATCCTTCTAAGTCCAGGGGAACGTCCCATGTGCGTAGATCGGTCGCTCTTCCCATTTCCAAGAAAAAAGGGGCCAAAGAGGGTGGCCATACCCCTCATCACCCAGGGTGACCTCGCCCACATGGTAGACGAGTGCTGGGTAACAGCCATCCCTCTTCAGATCCCTCCCCCAGTACCTTCACTCACCTCAGCCAAACTCATTAACTGAATTAAGAAAATCTGTGCCAAGATCGCCAAATTGAAGTCGATTGATCTGAAAATGATGGAAAATAAGCTTAACAATTGGAATTTGCATAATAAAAAAGGGATGAAGATTGGATTACCAGCTGGAATCACTAATAGATTCAATTTGAGCAGCAGTGCGATCATCAAAATAAACCCCCTCTCAAAATCATCTGGAATCATCCCCAACGTGCAGCTCCTATCCAGAAAATCAGGAGTTACAGCTGATGCAGCACCTTTGACTGAACAAATGGCCCAGTGACCGGGCACAGGTGGGTTGGGCATCCCAAACCCATTCCCAACCAATTAGGACTGCCCCTACATGGGGTGGCCTTGGGGGATTCACATTGCTTGTCAGGCCAGACGCCATCATACCAACTGCCAGAAATGCAGTTGAGTCTCAGTTCGGGCGTTTGAGGTTGAATTCTAAGTGACTCGGCCTGCCGCCAAATTCTTTGATGTCATTTCCCAGTGAGCTTATCTGCCCCCATTCCCAAATATTCGCTGGTTTATTGAACTTGATGGACCTGATCCCAGCTTGTTTCCTCATCAATTGACCACTAATTAATCAGTTACATCACACTGAAAAAATTGTTGGTCAAATTTTCTTTCTTTATTTTCCATTAAAAAAACCTTTTACTGTATTTTTTATGTTAAAAAAACTGTCCTTTCCGCTGACACTCACACACCCCTCAGGGTTAATGGCCATATTTGTATGGTATCTTATTATGTGCCTGTATGAGATTCTGGCTCACTGATAGTTATTGACGAAACTCCTCTCAAGTTTCATATCCGTCATACCAGCAGCAGTGCCTCTGGAATTCTGGTTTGCCATTTGGTTGCTATGGCACCTGGGCTGGCAGGCTAATCTAATTCTAACTTGCTGTCTGTCTGACATAATTGACCAACCATTATTCCTAACCATTTCCGCCTTTCTCATAGATATTGGCGTAGCAATGGTCCCTTCTTTTCAGCTGAGCCAGGTTGTGAAGAAAATTTTTCCTGTCCATAATAACCTAATTCACTCAAATTGTTTAATCCATACCCCATAGTTGCCGCGGCTATTGTGCCCATGTCATTAGGTTCTGACAATCTGACTTGCAACGAGCTTACTTTCCCTATGAACCTAGCAGTTTCCCCTGACTCCACTACCATCTCTTCAGTATCACTGGATCATCCACAACTACCAATAAAGAGAACTTCGCTTACTTTTTATTACCTATGAAGATTAGTTTTGGGTCCCACCACGTCTCCTTTGAGGCTTTGGTGGATACCGGAGCTGTGGGCAATTTCATGAGTGTTGAACTAGCTCAACAATTGGAACTTGACCTGTATGCAGGTCCCTCAGTGATGTTTTCTTCATCAGCCTCCCAAACCTTATACCTAGTTCGCCGGCCAGTTTCATTCTCAGTACACCAGTTCAGCTTCTGAGATTGGTTCTCAGCAATGCCAAACTTGGTGTTCCCAGTTATTTTAGGAGTTGGATGGTGGCGTCAGCAACATGTTAAGATTCATCTAGAGTCAATTATGTTTTCCTTTGCCAATGATCAAACTGAGGGAGAATTTTCTTTAGTTAATACTCTCAATAAAACCCAAGGTCGTAGCTCCATAAATTCCCTCATTTCCCCTTCAGGCCTTCCGTCTGATTTTCCCAAAGAATTGATGCACTATTGGAGTATTTTCAATTCTGAGAAGGCAGAACGTCTTCCCCCTCACACCAAATTCAACTTGGAATTCTTTATGACGGTACAGTTGGTGAATATCAACTGTCCGTTGTATCTCCACACAGCGGAAGAGGAGGTTGCACTCAACACTTCGTTAGATAATATGCTTAAAAAAGGGTGGTTGTTTAAAGAGACATCGCCAGTCGCGTCTCCCATTGTCTTCGCCAAAAAAGCCAATGGTTCCCTATTTTCCTGTGTGGATTATGGACATTTAAATAAAGTTACGGTTCATGATCCCTACCCCCTGCCCCTGGAGTAGATGATCAGCCAAGCAATCGCCAAATCTCATGTTTTCTCTAAATTGGATCTCGTCAATGCCTTCAACCAGATTTTAGTAATGGAAAGGCAAGAATGGCTAACAGCGATCTGGACGAAGAGAGGCATTTTCCAATTCCGCGTAATGCCTTTTGGGTTGAAGAATGCGCCTGCTACATTTCAACAAATGATTGGCGGTGTACAGGGCGATCTCCAGTTCACTTGCGTGGTTGCATATATTGATGACATTCTGGTTCACTCCCTGCCTCCCAAACAACATGCGATTGACTTAATAGAGGTTGTGGCCACTTTGCACAAGGTGGGCTTGTTTGTCAAGTCTTCCAAATGTGAGTTCTATAAAGAGGAAGTTACCTTTCTTGGGAACCTTATCCTTAAGGATGGCTACGCGATTCATCCCAATAAGTTGGACACTATCCATGATTGGCCTACTCCAACAACCCAGAAACAATTATGGAGTTTCTTGGGATCTATCATTTTTCTAAAAAAGATTTCCCCAGCTCTTTCCCAATTGGCTGCCCCGCTCCACCCCCTCACTGGCAAGAATAGACCATTTTGTTGGATTCCCATATGCCAGCAGGCGTTTAAGTCAATAAAAGAAGTGTTCTTATCCCCTCCCATCCTGAAACACGTGGATCCTGCCAAGCCATATATTTTTGCATGTGATTCCTCCTCAGTGGCAGTAGGGTCAGTGCTTCTCCAAGAGCATGAGGGCTTGGAACATCCAGTCGCCTACTTTTCCAAAAAATTTACTTCTACAGAGCAATCCTGGGCCATCTATGATAAAGAATTGGCAGCCATAGCATGGGCACTGACTCATTGGTGGTACCTGTTAAAGGGTGCCCAGAATGAGTTAACTGTTCGCATGAAGTTTCCAAGCTCTCTTGTATTTCTGTAAACCTCAAAAATTGGCACATTGACAAGGTTGAACCTATTGGGTCTTGTGCATTTTCAATTTCAAATATGAATTTGTAAAAGGTGCACTTAACATACTTCACAATTTTCTCAGCTGCAACCCCGCCCACTGTCCCCCATATTTGGAGGAAGTGGATCTTATTACCATGATTCCCTATGCTAAAATTTTGTTAATTGTTCCCCATCGTCTCTTCCAGCGCCCTTGCCCCTGACGCCCCACTCATTACTCAGGTCTTAGCCAGACAAATGACCTGCCCCAAAGGGGTGGAGTTATTTGAGCAATTGGCCCTTCAAAATCATAAACACTCTCTGTACTCCTTGGTGGAGGGTCTCATTTATTTTAGGTCACGAATTTGGGTTCCCCCACTCTTCAGAGCTGAGGTATTTCGAGTGCATCATGACCCTCCCACAGTTGGCCATCTGGGCAACAAAAATGCATTGAATTGATAAAGCAAACCTATAACTGGACGATCTTAACTAAGGACATTCTGGCTTGGATCGCCAATTGCATTACCTGTGCTCGAGCAAAGTCAGACCACTCAGAAAGGAATGGTCTCCCACACCCATTACAACAGGCGGAGGGTCCATGGACATTGGGTTCCGTGGATTTTATTATCAAACTCCCCTGTTCCAATGGGTTTATGGCTGTGATGGTGGTGGTCGATTGCTTCACCAAATTTTCCCTATTTATTCCCTGTACTTCTGCGATCACATCTGAAGAGACCACTCAGATCTTCGTATGCCATGTGTTCTCAATGTTTAGTCTCCCACAGGATATCATTAGTGACAGTAGACCCCAATTTACAGCGCAATTTTGGAATGAGCTTTTATCCATCTTAAAAATCACCTCTTATCATTACACTGCATACCATTCCCAGTCCAATGGACAAACCAAGTGGGTTAACCGAATTTTGGAACAGTATTTGCGTTGTTACGCTTTGGCCACCTAGGATACTTGGGCCAATGACCTCCCTCTCACCCAATTTGCCTATAACAATGATACTCACGCTTCTACAGGGTTTTCTCCATATGAAGCAACGTTAGGTTATAATCCCTCTTTTTTGGTCAGTCCCTGTATACGCTCAGAGGTTCCTGCTGCCACAGATCATGTTGAGCATATCTGGTCTACTCAGTCCTTAGTACGGAAACACCTCATAAAGGCTATTAAAGATTATAAATGGTTTGCGGATTGCAAATGGCTTCCTGGCCACAATATCGTGGTGGGCTCTCACGTTATGTTAAATACTCGCCATCTGCGGATGCTGATACCTTCCTAGAAGTTTGCAAGCAAGCGTTCAGATCCCCACCTGGTGGAGGAAGACTTGGGCAATGGTGCTTTTTGGGTAAAATTGCCAGCTCATTGTAAACAGCACCCCATCTTCTACGTGTCTCTGTTGTCCCCATTCAAGGAGATCGTCCCCACTGAACCTAAACCAATTGTGATAGAGGATGCAGAAGAAGCCGAGGTGGAAAACACCTTAGCGTCACACAAATCCTGGCAGTCAGTTCAGATCTCGTTGTGTGTAATGGTTATCCAGCCTATGAGAACAGTTGGGTTAAGGCTCACAATTGCGCTAATTGCATGGAACTGGTCGAAGCATTTCATGAGTCTCACCCCAACACTCCCCCCCCAAAAAAAGTCGCAATGGTAATGGCAATCAAACTTCCCAAAACTCATAAAAATGTGGCCCTTGTTCAGTTTCCCGGTGGTGGTGCCCTCCCTTTGGAAAAAGGAAAGGGTAATGTAAGTCCAGGGGAATGTCCCCTGTGTGTAAATCGGTCGCTCTTCCTGTTTCCAAGCAAAAAGGGGCCAAAGAGGGTGGCCATACCCCTCATCACCCAGGGTGACCTCGCCCACATGGTAGACGAGCGCTGGGTAACAGTCATCCCTCTTCAGATCCCTCCCCTGATACCTTCGCTTACCTCAGCTGAACTAGTTAGCTGGATTAAGGAAATCTATTCTGAGATCACCAAATTGAAGTTGGTCAGTCTGAAACCAACAGAATGTAAGCCTGACGATTGGAATTTGCATAATCAAAAAGGGATGAAGATTGGATTGCCAGCTGGAATCGCCAACAGTTTTGATACGACCAGCAGTGTGATCATCAAAATCAACCCCCTCTCAAAATCATTGGGATGATCCCCAACATGCAGCTCCCATCCAGAAAATTAGGATTTGCAGCTGACGCAGCACATTTGACCAAATGAATGGCCCAGAAACTGGGCATCGGCGGGCTGGGCATCCCAAACCCATTGCCAATCAATTGGGACCGCCCCTACGTGGGTGGCCTTGGGGGGATTCCCATTGCTCATCAGGCCATACGCCATCATACCAACTGCCAGAAATGCAGTTGAGTCTCAGTTCGGGCGTTTGAGGTTGAATTGTAAGTGACTCAGCCTGCCACAAAATTCTTTGATGTCATTTCCCAGTGAGCTTATCTGCCCCCATTCCCAAATATTCGCTGGTTTGGTTGAACTTGATGGACCTGATCCCAGCTTGTTTCCTCATCAATCTACCACTATTAAATCAGTTGCATCACACTGAGAAAATTGTTGGTCAATTTTCTTTCTTTATTTTTCATTAAAAAACATTTCCCTAAATTATATTTTTATGTTGAAAAATAAACTGTCCTTTCCGCTGGCACTCACACACCCCTCAGGGTTAATGGCCATATTTGTATGGTATCTTATTATGTGCCTGTACGAGATTCTGGCTCACTGGCAGTTATTAACAAAACTCCTCTCAAGTTTCATATCTGTCATACCAGCAGGAGTGCCTCTGGCATTCTGGTTTGCCATTTAGTTGCTCCGGCACCTGGGCTGGCAGGCTGGTCTAATTCTAACTTGCTGTCTGCCTGACAATCATCTGCTGTTCATGGCAATAATCATGAAATATTCCCAAGTCAATTCAGCCCATGAATTGACTAAATATAACAATTGTTTCAGCCCAATTAATGGCAATCATACTCCTATAATATGGTCAATTTTGAATAAAAAAATCAACATTAAAATCTTCTCAATTAAAGCTATGGCATAACTCAAAGAATAGCAATTAATGGGGATATAAGATATATGACTAATAAACATGACTCACCCCTCATCAGGACGTTAGCAGGTTTTTATAGCACTAAGTATGCCTATAATTGGGAAGTCTATATTCAAGTGCTTGGTAAATTGATGACATTAATCAAACCTAAATTTCGCCTCAGTTCATTAATATTAGTGCAATAATTTATGCTGACAATTTAGTTAATGCCATGAGACCGCTTTGCACCCAAGTGGCCTCTAATTGGGTATACTAATATTATAACATAGCTATCATTAGTTACAATAATTGGGATGATTTAAGTACAATTGAGGCGGTTTGAAATGAATCTATTATTAAGATTATGCAGATAAATCAGGAAGGATCAAGGGATTCAACAATGGGAGTAATCTATCGGCATTAATTGCTTTCTCAAAGGGTTTATTTTTGAGTCAACCATCAGAATCTAACAAGTGGTTCTCTAGATCTCATGTTCTTTCTAGATTTCATGCCTTTGGGTTGGGATATTTTCTAATTTTTAAAAAAAATTTCCGCCCTGTTTAACCTATGGGTCACAGCTATGACTCTTGTATGAACAATGGTAAAGCAAAAGCTCTAAGATTTTTCAACAAACATTAAGTACAATAGAATTGAGTTGACGCAACGCATTTAATTTAAAAAAAATTGACCCACCTCATTTAATTTAAATTAGAACTGAGATTAACTGAACGTTTTGTATAAATACATTACATTCTTAGCTATATTAAATCTTTTTTGTTTATAAATTGAAGCTGTATTTAAGGGTCAAAGTCAATTGGATATGGAGATGTACAAAAGAATTTTAGCCATCTGAATGCTCGCTGATATTAAAATCAAAACGTAATTCATGGTGTACTAGAGGTGTGTATACTTTTTAAGACTCAATAAGAGCCTTATCTTAAGTCCCAGAATTAGATTTTTGGACCCACAGAGTTCATCATAAGATAATAAATTGTAATTAAACTTCTTTCCATAAGCCAACATGGTGTTAATTTATAATCTAGCTTAAATATCAAAATAATTATAATAAAGACAATTTTGAAATAGCTGTCACCTCATATGCTACTGCATCTTTACTAGCTAAAAGTTTTAATAGATATAGAGCTTGAAAGATCTATTGTTTGACTAATGTTCTAAATCACATTCTATTTAGTAGAAAAAAATATAACAGTTACGTGACAATAAGCTTTTAGTTCTCATTATATTTTCTGCTACCAATAAGAAGTAAGAAGATATAATAAAAAATTCCATAATTTAATATATAATATGGCTGTTAAGGCCCTAAAAAATAGGGTTTCCCAGTTCTTTAACTTGCTATGTAGGTTCTCTAGTATTATCAATACTTCTCCTTTCTAGCTCTTTATTGAAAGAGAACCAGGATTGCCAACAAATGTCAAATTTGATAGGAATTATTCATTTCTTGAAATAGCTAATATGACTTTAAGATAATTATATGTTAAGTAAAATTAGATGCATGTTATGGCTTCAGTATTTGTTATGATTAAGGACGTTTGGAAAGTACATCTATACGTTTATGCATTGCAGTTACCTGTGTATCAGAATGACGACAAAGTCCTAATTTTTCAACGCTTCCTTAGAGAACACAAATTTAAGCTAAACATACCTGATCAGTTTCTATACAGTTATATACAGGTATGGAATATAATACAGTATCTTATAAGTATAATCAAGGGTGGTTGTTTATGTATATAGCTAAGTCTTTCTCTCTTTGTCTTCATGATAAGACCTTAGGGGGTTAGAAATTAAAATTATATTCCCTTTAAATTAAAGAAAAATATAAAAAACTTATTAATCTAACAATCTTGGCCAAGAAAATAAGTAGAAACTTTAAAGTGTAAAAAACTATTTTACCTTAAGAAATTTCTGACAAGAGGAGTCTTTGGAGAGGAAACAGAGATATACTTAATAGAACCCATAAAGCTAAGCGTATGATGCTCCAAAAATCCATATGCTTTATATGTATCTAAATTTAAATTTATTGTGGGGAAGGCCGACCATGGGACGGACACTTCTGAATATGACTCAGGAAAGATAAACTTAGTACCAGGGGAGGCACCGCAGCGAAGCAATGCTATCTCTTGTTGCCAGCGGGAACGCCACTTATGGGGAGGAGGGGAACGTTTGAAGGGGCCGTAGCCACTATTGAGCACGTGTGGAGGAAGGGGTCTGATTTGATGAACCAGATTGGGAACCAGGAGGAGACCTACTGTTGGCGACGCAGTGGGAGATATCCAAACATACACGCTTAAAAGTGGTCCATCAAATGAGACCAGAATCTGTGGACAGCTTCTGGGAGGGTGGGGATGGAGCCAGCGATAGCATCCAAGACACTTGTGTGGATAGTCCACATGGCGATATAACCACCAGAGCACGGAGGGAGGGTGGAAGGGGGGAGGCCATTAATGAAGCAAAAATATCTCTTGACAGACTGAAGGGATGCGTTTGATCCTGGCCTAGCAGACGTTGGACTTCGCGCCATATCACTTTAGAGGTGGGGCACTTCTCCAGGCGGTGTAACAGCATTCCATACTGGCCACACATGACACAAGATGATTATAAAGCGTTAGAGCGCTCAGCTGTACGATACACCCACCTCAGGCAGCGCCACACATGGGAGCAGACTTGAGGCTGCAACAGAGGATGGTGTGCGTATTTCCAGATATTCTTTTGGGTCTCAGTGGAATAAGGGATGTCCATCATGTCCAGGTAGTCCACCCTGGATAGGACATGGGGTCGAATGGGGATCACGCCATCATGGATGGGTAGCCCCTGTACCTCTTGTGTGAACTGAGGAGAGGGGCGGCCTCTTTGGGTTGTATGTCCACTAATATGAATTCTCCATCCTGCGCTTTGCATGGAGAGTAGGATTCGTTTGTAGTGGGTTTTAGTCCCATGAGGACCTGTGGCCAATGTGTGTGATGCGAGGTATTTCATCAGGGAGTGGGGGTTTGATGGATTGTTGAGGCTCAAGGCTCAGGAGAAGTTGGAGTGGGCCGAGTGGGACCAGTGTTGGGATGGGAGTGTAGGAGCGGTGATGGCCATGATCCAGGTGCCCAGGATCTTGGCAGCATGGGCTTTGAAGTCAAGCAGGCCCATGCCACCTTGATGATGAGGGCCAAACATGACCTCTAGCCATACTGGTGGAGGGCGGCCTGACAAAGCCATCCTTGCAGCAAAGCATACAGGGATTTGAAGAAGCTTGGGGAGAAGGGGATGGCGTGGGCTCCGAACCAGACTTTGGATAGGAGCATAGAGTTGGCAAGAACAACCCTGCCAGTGAGGGTAGTAGGGTGGGCTCTGAGAGAGGCGATTTGCTTTGTCACGTTGTCCAGTATGTGGCACTCCATTACTGCTGACGCATATCCGCCTGCCTCCACCCACACGCCCAGATGGCGCACCGGTCCTATGGTAGGATGTGGCATGAAGGGGAGCACCAGTGGAGCGGAGTGTGTTGAGTTAGTAAGGCGTGGACGTGGGCGAGCAGATGGGCCGGGTTGGGAACTAATTGCTAGGGCCCAGCAGTTCTGAAACAGACCAAGGAGGATGATTTCAGTTTTGGAGGCGTTCAGTGCCGCGTTGCTTACCCAGGAATATTCCTGGATGAGTGCTTCAAGCGCGCGTGCATCTTTTTTATTAGACACCCCCACCACACAATCATCTGCAAATGCCATCATCTTGACTGGGGTTTGGCCTGGCACATGGACCCCAGTGAGGTGAACATTCACATTTTGCAGTAGTGGTTCAAGGCTGAAGTTGTATAAGAGTGGGCTGAGGGGGTCCACTTGTCGCAGGCCCCTTTGAGGGCGGACTACTTCCGTTAGGAAGCCTGGGCCGCGCACTGCCATTGTCGCAGATTCCGTGAGCAGCATCACCCAGTTTATGAAGTGGGGGGGTAGGCGGAATTGATGGAGGCAGGCCCTAAGGTATTCCCAGTTTACTCTATCATAGGCCTTTTGTTGGTCTAAGAATACAAGTGCCCCAGAGGCTGTGGACTGATATACATTAGCCACAGAGTGCACGTTACCCAAATTGACCTTCTGGGGATGAAACCAAATTGTTCTGGGGAGATGGTGGCAGATGCTACAGTCCCTCAACGGTTAGCCATGATTTTTGTTAAAATTTTGGTGTCTGTGTTTGTTAGAGAAATGGGGCGCCAGTTGGCTAAGTCAAGCTTATCCCCTTTCTTGAAGAGTGTGACAGTAAAGGCCTCATGTCCTCCTGGTAGGAGGCGCGTTTCCAACAGGCTTTGGTTGAGTGAGGCTAGCAGCAATGGGGATATATATTGAAAATATTTTTGTAGAACTCATATGGAATGCTATCTGGGCCTGGGCATTTTTGGTTTGGCGCACCGCGAATGGCTGTCCATAATTTATTTGGAGTAATTAAATTCATTATTTCTGGGTATCAGAAAATGGTGCAGATATGAGCTTGGTCGAGAAATTCCGCCATTTCGCCTGGCTGAATTGGTTCAGCTTGGTATAACTTGGAGTAATGTCTTTGCATTTCGATTGCCACTTCAGCCAGTGTGTCCACAATGGAATTATCCGATCTTCACACCTGTGTGCAGGCCACACTCTGGCGTGGTGCAAAAAAATTTTTTAAAGAAGTATGCGGTGCACTTGTCGCCTTTAGTGATGCATGTGACCCTGTATTAGACACAAACCCGGTGTTTGTGTTGCCTTTCGAGTGTGTTGAGGTGGGCAGCTGCCTCCACCCACTTCCAGCCCCATGCAGGGCTGTATCCTGTGGCTGGAATGTTGGACTCCAAGTGGGCCAACTCTGCCAGAGTGTGCAAAATGACAGCTGACGTGGCTTGTGAGCGTCTGGAGGAGAGGTGGTGAGATTGGCGGATGGTATCTTCTTTGAAAGTTGCCCATGTGGAAATGGGGTCCACGCAAAATGGTGCAACAAACTCTTTTGCCAAAGTTGCCTCTTCCACCCATGTGGAAAATCCTGGCGACGCGAGCTCAGGGGGGCGGATTTTGCACCAATGTGGGGCCTTTGCAACTGTGACGGGTAAGTGGTATGTTATTGAGACCAGTCATTGGTTGGAGAATTCTATTTTCGCTGTTTTGAAGTGGGAGATGTGGGGTTGGAATTTCGCCAGTGTTAGAATAAGGTCAATGTGGGTCATGGACCTTAACTGGCCGTTGTGGATGTGGGGATGCGTCATGTTTTTGAGCATTGGGGCATGTCACGGCAGTGCATCCATTAACCCAAGGGTGGCTTTTAGAACACATAGTTCTACGTGACCCTATGGGGCGTGGGGTGAGGGCGGCCACTGGTCCGTTGGTGAGGTTAGCCAACAGTTCATGTCACCAAGTAGGAAAGAATCAAGGGGTAGCGGGAGGGATTTGACCGATGAGAAAAATTCCTGATGTTCATGTGCACTGTTTGGGGTGTAGATGTTGATGATTGTGTGCACAACATCGGCCAATGAGAAGGTGACAACGAGCACTCAGCCATTTAGGGATGTTTCTGAGGATGTGAATTTGAAAAATTATTTTTCAAATTAGCACCCCAAAGTGCTTTGACCAAAAGGATAGGGATGGGAGGAGCATTGTTTTCTAAGCTTCCTCAGAACCTCATGGACAGTGGGACTCCTGGATGGCCAGGATATCCATGGGTAAGTTGTGTTGTAAAAAACTCAGTTTCCTAGCCTGGGACGGGGAGGCCTTGAGTCCAACGATATTTAACGTCCCTAGAGTGAAGGTTTCCCCCATCGCACCTTAGGTGTGAGGAGGTGGGCCCCCAGGCCCACCAACCTCTTCAAGGTCCCCACGGGCTTTCACAGCAGTGTGGGTGTTAGCAGCAACGCTATCAGGGTTTTTGTTAATTTTTGTGAAAAGAGTCACATTGACTTTGGCCTTCGCTTTTTGTTTTCCTGACATCGGACAAATATTTTGCGGTGCGGATGAGTTTGGTGCACTGTCAAGTGGGTCAAAAAAAATTTCAGTTGGGATAGGTCCCAAGTCAGTTTCAACTGGAGCTTGGGTGCAGCGATTGGGTGAGATTAAATCTCCCATCAGATCCTCAGATTGAGTGGCCCGCTTGGCATGGGCTTCCCAATCTGATTGGATGATGGATTCCCAAGTTGCTTCCACCGCGAAGGTCTCCATGTCCTCCTGGCGTTGTGAGTGTGGGATGGCGGTGGTGGCCTTGGCCGCTTCCTTGGCCGTGGCCCTATGGGCCTGCTTGGCCTTCTTCTGCTCCTGCGGGAAGATGGGCTTTACCAATAGGTAGCAGCCTTGTGCTCCCCACGGGAAAGCCTCCTTGGTGCTTGCAGTTGGTTTGTAGTGCGCCTCTCCGCTGGCCATGGCCGCTGAGGGGTGCTCCTGGAATGTGACGCCCTCCTTGATGGGGCATGTGTGCGCCTTATGGCCGAACGTGTCACAGTGGGTGCAAATGGGGGGCGCGCTGTCCACGGTTACCTGGAATGGGTGGGTGGTATGCCCTGCAATGTCAATAAAGGTGGAGTGCGGGATCTGGGTTAGGTCTACGCGATCTCCTCAGTTGGGGTCAGAACTGCGATGGCTTTGCCAGTGCACAGGAGTGGCATCAGCGTGAAACGTTGCATTTTGAAAGATTGTATTTCGCTGTATATGGCATTTGATTGTCCCTCTGGTGCGTTTGGTTTTGATAACCCATTGCCCTTCAGGGAGGTCGATCACTATGCACACTGCTGCAGCCTCATCTGCTGCTATTTTGCTTTCAAAACTTAGGTCCAGCCAACCGCATGACATGGAGTGAGGTGCAACGTACACCACAGTCAGGAAAACTTTGTGTACATCTTCACAAAATTTTTCTCATAAGGCCATTTTTTGGATTTCCAGATACACACAGACTCTGAATTCCACCGACAAAAGTGGCTGGGAGTGTGGCATGTTGATGTACTGGTTACATCGTGCTTGCCACATGAGTATCTCCGGGGAAATTGTGACTGCCAGTTTTTTGAGATTTTTTTCTATTCTGCCAGATTCTCCAGGGCGTTTTTGAATGTTAGAGGCTGCGAACCTTCCACCTGCTCCTCTTGCCTTGCTTGCCCAACTGCTCCCTGACATGGGCGCAGACTAATCTCCTCTGTGAGATTATCAAACTAGATTTAGTCTTGAATTGAATAGGTTACAAAAGTGTTTGCAACGAGAAAGAAAAGTTCCTTTATATATATCTATCAGATGATTTTCCTGAGAACAAATGTTAGAACAGAACATCATAGTCCAGACAAGATTGTAATTATTCTGAATTTAAATAGAATATTTCTTTTTTTAAAACTTGCTTTATGCTTTTATTAATACTGCTAAGTTTATATTATTTGCAGTTCCTAGTAAATTTTTTTGGTTTTATAAAGGTACACTTGAAAGTCAAAATCAAGTCCACTCTTAAACAATCTGAACCATACCTACTAGACCATCCCACATTAAAAATTAGTAAGCTATTTAATTCTGAATAGTAGCGCTTCTTAGATAAATAAGATTAATATTGTTTTTTTGAGGTGGGCTGATCTAAGGACAAATATATAACAATGATTTGGGATAGAAAATGAAAATAAGAAATAAAGACAAACCCCAAGTATTGGGGTTAAACCATCTGCGCATGATTTGATAGGTTGGGATTAATGATCTAACTTTGCTGATTCTCTTGTCTGGACCAAGTCTTGGTGCACGACTCCACATTTATTGGTCTCCTCTTATCACAAAAATATCATAGTCTTTTCACAACTAAGATTATCCACATTGTGGGGGTTTAGTAGGACGCCATTCCCGCTATGTAACACCTTCTGAAATAATAAATGTATGCAATTACATTATTAAAAAGACCTCAAGTCATGTTAATTATTAGGCATAGCAAGCGTAGAAGAAATATACGCTAAATTCTTAACATTCTATTGGAAGCAAAAATAGTCTTTTTTCAGAATTATTCTTAAAAAAGTTCAACAGCGACTTTTATAAGAATAATTCTGAAACAAAACTAACCTCTTCAGGCGCAATCTTAAACTAAGCTTACTTTGGTCTTAGCTTACTAACCTTGCAAATTTAATGTAATTATTTAGAGTCTAAATAATATTCTAGGCTATACATGGTTAATGACTCTATAGCTAGATATTTATTTTAGTTAAACATACCATACAAAGGGTAAGTGGCCTAAAATCTTTGATGGAAATAATAAGATAAATCTTATAAAGTCATAAAGAAGCATCTATACATTTTTTAAAATCACCCCGCCTATATTGATTATAATTTAAAAGTAACTAGATTTTATATGCTATATAGCCATCAGTACCTTAATGAATGAAATTAAAAAGTATTTACATATCTAAATAATAAAGAAATATTTAAAGTAAAGTTTAAAGCAAATGCTACCCAAATTGACCCTCAACAACAGAAAAGTAGAGTTTTCTTCTAGATTATATTGCTCACAGTAAGGGATGATTACCTGCTATGATATACATATTAAAAATTTAATATACTTTCAAATTACATATTTATTGTATAATTACATATATAGTATTTACAATAATTGATCTTTAATTGAAAAGTTAACCTTGTTGTTATGCTGACTTTATGTGATATATACTCATGAGCAGATTTAGGTCTAAAGTATGACTAAATAGTACTATGTTCAGATAACATAAAACTTTTTAGCCACTAAGTATACAAAAAATCTACATACCTAATTAAAACATTTTGTAATTTTCTTAGGCTTACTAGTCTATTGCTAAAAACAATAATTGGTTCCAAATAATTATTCTAAAATAAAATTATCTATGTAAATTTGTTAAGCAACAACTATTATAAAGCTTTAGTATAGTATATCTGTTGGGATTTTATACCCACATAATCCAGCTTTGTAATTATATCATTATTTGCTTTATACGCCGGGGGCGATTTATTATAAATCCATAGTAGATGTGGGAGTTATCATTTCATATGGTAACTATTGTTGGTTGTTATTCCTTATGGGATGTTAATTAATTCATCAGGATTAGATCCCACCGGATTACTGATGTTTTATCAGGGAGTATTCCTGGCAATGTTTGCAAGTTGTTATGTATTGATATTAAATTTTATATAATTATCTTGTATAAATAAATTGAAGTTTGTTACTGATTGATTTATGGTTGTTGGTAGTTACTAGACGTTGACAACGCTTTAGTTGCAGCAACTTGTAGGTAACCTAATAGCAAATT
>JAKSZP010002244.1:0-20294 GCA_022478985.1 Massospora cicadina | reverse complement strand
ACCATCATGATGGAATCATGGTTAGCCATCCTGAAAAGGCGAAGACTCTAGAGATAATTAGACATAATTACAATTGGAAGTGATTAGATGCGCAGGCTACCAGTTATTATGAAGAGTGCCTGGCCTGAAAACAAATGATGCCAAATCGTCAGCCCCTCATGGGATTGTTGGTACTAGTTCAAAAGGCTGAAGGGTCTTTAACTTCCTTAATGGTGGATCTATATTGTGGAGTTACCTGCTTCTGATGGCTACAATGCCATCATGGTAGTAGTGGATTGCTTCACGAAGTTAGCCCACTTTACCCCCTGCAAAACCACGGTAACCATGGCAGAGATGGGTATGCTTTTCGTATCACATGTGTTTTCTCTTCATGGGGTCCCCCATAGATAATTAGTGATTGGGGACCCCAGTTTACCTCAGTCTTTTGGGAAGAGTTGTGTAATACTCTTCATATTCGCCCCTGCCGTCACCTGCCTATCACCCAAATCATATGGGCAGACTGAACGATTGAACCAGTGCCTGGAACAGTTGCTGTAGTTTAGACTACCGCAGATCATTCATATTGAATTTCCCATTTACATGGACTAATTCAGCTATAATAACGCCCAGCATGCATCAATTGGTCGTTCTCTCTTTTTCGCCAACTATGGCTTTAACCTCGCCTTCAACATAGCCCAACTGTAAATCTAAAGTGTAAGCAGTGGTGGACTTTTGCAAAGACTCTCAATGAAGTACGCCAGGGGGTGACCACAAATTGAACAAAGCAATAAAAGCTTTTAAGAAGAATGTGAACAGAAAAAGACAGGTAGTTTCATTGTACAAGGAAGGGGATCTCATGATGCTGGATGTTATAAACATCCCTATCAAGCAGCCATGAAAAAAGCTGCAACCAAAGAGGATTGGTCCTTACTGTATTGTCAAAAAAGTAGGCCAAGGCCTCAAACTAGTTGGATCTTAGTTCATTGTTCTGGATCTTTGCTGTATTCCATGAAAGTAAGCTTACATTGTTTGAGGGCCCCCCACCAGAGACTCTTGAGGCTTATCTTGTGGATGGTGAGCCAGAATGGGAAGTAAAGGAGATAGTAGCCTACCATTATGTAAGAAGAAGACTTGAGTATCTTGTATCCTGGAAGGTATTTGATGCAGCGGAGAACAGTTAAGTACCAGTATGTGACTGCGCCTATGCTAAAGATCTTATAGAAGTCTTCCACAAGCGTTTCCCTAAAGCTGCAGGATCCAAGTCAAAGCAAGCCATCGACACCATGAAGTTGGCCCCAGTACACAAGAACTTTTTCTTGGTGAAAGCCCCTGGAGGAGGTGGAGCCCCAAAAGAATGAGAGGTTAATGTTATTGTTATGGCTGGAGATATCATAATCATGGGGGCAGATCCAAGGGACAAAGCTGCATAACAAGAGGCAAGAAGGTGAAGTTGGCTGGCCTCCCTGATCTCAAGTAACCTTAGATCACCGCTAAGTCAAGGCGAAGTATGCCAAGGTTGGTCCCAAGGATGCTAGAGAAGTTTGGCCCTGCATAATATCAGGTGCATTAAAATGAACCTGCTTTTTGTTAAATAAAAACAGTTTTCTTCATTTTTTAGTTGATCGGGGTCTCAAAAACCATTTGGTTTTCAAACTTTCCAGCTTAGGTCGGCTGCTTTTACAATCAATTACCCAAGTTTGATTAAATCCAAATACAGTGTCTTGACTGATGGAAGTGTGCGCCTATTAGTGTGCCTTTGCTTAGACCCGCTTCCTTCAATTGAAAGTTTGCCCAAAATCCTTCAAATTTCTCATGTTGAGACCAATCTTTCCCATAAGTTGACTTCTCCCATAGTAATAAACCCTTCACTAGTACAACGTTTAATGTATGTTATCATGGAAAATCCTGTGCATTGACCTCTTTGAGGAGGTCTCATGCAGCATTAACCATTTAATTTTATCTCCTTTAAAACTATCTACTCATGAATCTTTGGGTCGCCCAGGTTTCCTGCAGCCTAAGGCGCCCATACATTACCCTTCTAAGCCTCGTGTGTCTCTCTTTTGGTTAAATTCTACACTGATAACCTTTCTCTACCTAATTTATTCTAGCTCATGCATTTTAGCTAGGCTCTAATAACTTTTGTACTATCGACTAGTTCCCTGACTTTGGCCCTGTGACTCATGCACTACCACTCTGGGTACAGGAGAGTTATAGACACTCTCCTTACATTAGTCAACCATCCAATTTCTTTTATGTGCACAAACTTTTTCTATGTAGGACTTTCACAAAGTGCAAACTATGTGCACCGGAGGTTGGATTTATCTGCAATAAGCCTCACCACTGTTTCCTCTTTTTCCCAAAGGTTGGAGCATCTCACCGTTATTTTTGCTGCCTCCAACTAAAAAGTACCCACCCTTATTGCTCATACCTGGTGGATATGGATGCTTCACGGTCCTGAAGTCAAGATTCACTGACTTTCTGCCAAAAATAATATAATTGGTTTAAATAAATGGGATTTAATTTGGTACCACATTAAGATGGTGCTGGTGGAATCCTCAAAGGTGAGTCTGGGGGTGATAGCCTTGGATAACGTCGGACAACTGTTTGCTTTAAAAGAGATAGGGTTATTTGCAATTAAAGTTTTATTTTATAATGAAAATACCATATATACCTCTGAACCATATTTACTCTTTTATGACTCAGTTAAGGACACACTCTTGTGTATCAAATTACCCCAGAAAACCCCCGCTTAACCTCTACATTGATCTGCAGCACTCAGGAGGTTGAAAAGGAACTACGTTTACATTATGAAAATGTTTATGCCACTGCGGAAGCTATAGTGGGATATGTGGCCTCAGTAGTAAGAGTGGCCAATTACCCCTCTCCACTTTATGATTCAAAAACATACCAGGGAGACATGTTAATGCCAGATGGAGAGTTTGTTGGTGAAGTGCTGGCGTTTTCTGCTTTAAATAAAGACCATTCAGGTTATTTTCTACTAACTGCTACCCTTTCATCCCTTTAGGTAAATCAGCACCACTATTTTGGTGGATACTGGAGCCTCTGAAAATTTTATGGACCAAAGCCTAGCTGACTACCTTGAGCTGAGTTATGTACCAGGTGGTATGGTTAGAGGAGGGGCGTACCAAGGGTTTCTTACGCTGAGAATTTGGGGCTCAGTGGACTATCAAGTTGGCAGCTATCATTTGTCCAACCACTTCCAAGCTATCAAGATCCTCTTGTACCCCATTATTTTAGGTTTATAGTGGTGGCAAAAGTTTGATGTCAGGACTAATTTGAAAGAAAGTAACCTCTCCCTCACTTTAAAGAATGGTCACAAGTTAGTGGTCCCTTTGTCTGAAGCCATCTTTTAGGAAAAATATACCCCACTGGCCCAAAATTTACCCTCGCAGTCTTGCCCCAATGCAGAACCCCTCTGTGGAGGTTCCCCTACCTTCCTCTTTAAAAAAGGTTGGAATCTTCATTTGATGCAGCTTCAGCTAACGCACTACCTGTTCATTATGAGTTTGATTTTGAGTTCAAGCTCACTGTGGTTCTGGTGCAGATATCTTCCCCCATTTACCCATTGACTGTTAAAGAGGAAGAGGCGTTGGATGTGTGGGTGAAAGAGCAGTTAGCCATTAGCGCGATTTTTCAGCGTACCTCACCTGTATGCTCCCCACTTCTCTTTGTTAAGAAGGCTTATTGTAAGTTACGCCCATGTGTAGACTATGGGAACCTCAACAACGTCACTGTTCCAGATCTACATCCCATCCCTTTGGATTCACAGATTGCGCGTTATGTGGAGAAAACGAGGGTTTTCTCCAAGCTGGATTGCCTCAATGAGTTTAATTAGATCTGGATTAAGAAGGGCCAGGAGTGTTTAACCACATTCCATACCAGAAAATGGATTTTCCAGTTTCGGGTCATGCACTTTGGGCTTAAGAATGCTCCTGCTATCTTACAGTTCCGCATTCTTGCAGCATTGGGGGACTTATTAGGGGTATACGCGGTTGCCTACATGGATAATATCCTGGTGTTTTCCCTGACCATGAGTCCCATGCGGTACACCTTTGGCAGGTGGTGAAGAGGTTAAAGGCAGCCTGCCTTACACTAAAGATAAGTAAATGTGATTTTTTCAAGTCCCAGGTCACTTTTCTGGGCAACGTCGTTTGACCAAGGACATATGATAACTCCAGAAAAGGAAAAGCGATTCGTGAGAGGCCCACCCCCACTTCACTCAAGGAATTGAGTAGTTTTTTGGGCCGTGTTGTTCCTCAAGAAGTTCACGCCTAATCTTTCTGAGGTGGCAGCGCACTTGTATAAGGCTAGTGGTGCAAAAGTGCTACATTGGTCCCCCTTTTTTGATGATGCTTTCCAAGCAGTAAAGTGCACCCTGTTGCCCATGTCCGTGCTTCGCCATGTTGATCCTTTGAAAAAGAGTTCATTGTGTCTGCTGATGCCTCCAAATTCGCCATAGTGGCTGCCTTGTTACAAGTAGGTGAAGATGGTATAGAGCACCTGGTGGGATATTTTTCTAGGAAAATGTCTCTGAATGAGTTAAACTAAGCCATTTATGACACAGAGTTATTAGCAGTGGTGGAGGTGCTGACGTATTGGCGTCATCACTTTCATGGCTCTTCCCAACCTTTCTGAGTACATACAGATCACCGTGCCTTGATGTACTACCACGCTCCTTATATCCTAACTTTATGTTAGACTCATTGGCATGAGACCCTTGCCCAATTTGCATTTTCTTATGAGTTCACCAAGGGCAAGGAGAATGGGCTGTTGGATGCTTTGAGCCACAATCCTGCACTAGCTCCTAGAACAAGAGAGGTAGATTTTCATAACATCCAGTTGATGATTCCACCTGCAAGATTGTGTCTCAACTTCCCTCTCTCCCATCCAATAGGCCAGCGCTCGCTCCTCTGGAAAATGCGGAGAAATACAGTATGTTCAGGAAGGTAGCTTTTTCTCATCCATCATTGGACGAATATATTTATGGTACTTGCCAAGAGCGCGCTGAATCAGGAGGATCTAACCAGGGGTTATCATGTAAAGGTTGAGATGGTGTGGTTTCAGGGGCGCCTATGAGACCCTGATGGACCACTTCTCCTGGAAATCATCTGGGGCCATCATGATGGACTTACCATTGGTCATCCTGGGAAGGCAAAGACTTTAGAGCTAATTTGCTGCACTTAAAAGTGGAAAGGGTTAGCCGCTCAGGTAGGACGGTATTGTAAAGAGTCTGATATGCAATCAAATGAAACCAAATCAGCAACTTTTAGCGGGGTTGTTGGTGCCAGTCCAAAAGGCTGAAGGGCCCTGGACTTCCCTATCGGTGGATTTCATTGTGGAATTACCTGTTTTTGATAATTAAGATGCCATCATGGTGGTAGACCATTTTATGAAGTTCACCCACTTTATCCTTAGATAACAACAATAACTACGGACGAGATGGCTAGATTTTTTTTCACTCATGTGTTGGCGCTTCATGGGGTTCCCCAAAAAATTATTAGTGATTGGGGACCCCAGTTTACCTCCGTCTTTTGGGAAGAATTGTGTAAAAATCTTCATATGTGCCCCTGCCATTCAACTGCCTATCACCCCCAATCAGATGTGCAGACTGAACGAGAGAACCAGTTCTTGGAACAGTTCCTGCGGTGTTACACTGCCGTGGATCATTCATATTGGGCTTCTTACCTATTCTATGGCCCAATTTAGCTACAACAACACTTTGCATTATTTGATCAATTGTTCCCCATTTTTCGACAACCATGGTTTAACCCTGCCTTTAACATGGAGCCCAGCTGTGGGTCTAAAGTTGAAGCAGTGGTGGACTTTTCCAAGACTGACATGAAAGTACACCAGGGGGTTTCTACAAGTTTGGAGGCGGCAATGAATGTGTATAAGGATAATGCTGATGTCAAGCGATGAGTGGGTCCAGCATACAAAGAAGGGGAACTTGTGGTGCTTGACGCTCAGAACATTCCTATCAAGCAGCCATGTAAAAAGCTGGGTCCATAGAGGATTGGCCCTTACCGCGTTGTTAGAAAGGTGGGCCACACCTCATATTAGTTAGAACTTCCCTCTTCTTTTCAGATCTTTTCTGTATTTTATAAGAGCAAATTGATGTTGTTTGAGGGCCTCCCACCAGAGACTCCTGAGGCTTATCTCGTGGATGGGTCGCCAGAGTGAAAAATGGGGAAAATAGTAGCCTCTTGCCAAGTTAAATGAAGGTTTGAGTACCTGGTATCTTGCAGGGATGTGACATGGAAGAATACAGTTGAGTACCAGAACGTGACTGTGTAAATGCCCAAGCCTGATCAAAGCTTTTCACTAGCGTTTCCCTCAGGCTGCCAGATCTCAACCAAAGCAAACCGTTGCCACAATGAAGTTGGCCCCAGCCCACAAGAACTTTTCCCTGGCACAAGCCCCTGGAGGGGGTTGAGCCCCAAAAAGGAGGAGAGGGTAATGTCATGGTTAGAAAATGACATCATAAATGGGACCAATGTAAAAGACAAAGCAGCATGTTGTGAGTCAAAGAAGGTGAAGTTGGAAGGCCTCCCAGACCTCAAGCATACCATAAATCAACTCTGGGTCAAGGCGAATTATGCCCATGTTGGTCCCAAGGATGTTAGAAAAATTTGGCGTTGTATAAAAGCAGGAGCATTAAAACGAACTAACTTTGCAGTGAACTAAAATGGTTTGCTTCAGGTTTTTAGGTAAACGGGGTCTCAAAACCCACTCTGTTTTCGAACTTTCCAGCTCAGGTTGGCCACTTTTACAATCAGTTACCCAAGTTTGATTGGTTACCAAGTACAGTGTCTTGACTGATGGAAGTGTGCACCTATTGGTGTGCCTCAACTTAGACCTGCTTTTCTTGATTGATTGTTTGCCCAAAATCCTTTAAATTTCTCATGTTGAAACCAATATTTCCCATCGGTTGACTTCTCCCATAGTAATAAACCTTTCATTAGTACAACATTTAATTTATGTTACCTTAGACAATCCTGTGTGTGGACCTCTTCGAGGAGGTCTCATGCAACATTAATCATTTTTTATCTCCTTTAAAACTATCTACTCATGAATCTTTGGGTCGCCCAGGTTCCCTGCAGCCTAGGGCACCCATACATTACCCTTATGAGCCTCACGTGTCTCCCTTTTGGTTAATTCTTACACTGATAACCCTTCTCTACCTAATTTATTCTAGCTCATGAATCCTCAGCTGGGCTCTAATACCTTCTGTACTATTGACTAGTTCTCTGGCGTTGGCCCTGTGCACACGCACTACCACACTGGGAACAGGAAAGATATAGACACTCTCCTTACAGTTATGGCTACAAGACATGGTAGAGGGAACCTAGTGCAAAGATAAGGCTGGACGTCAGTAATCCAAAAGGTCAAGCTGCAAGACCTCCCTGACTTAAGACAAACATTGGACCAAAGTTGTGTGCAGTCTAGATATTCCCAGTTAGGTCCAGGGGATGTGCGCGATGCTCAGACCTGTTTTACAGCAAGGGTGTTGAAACGCACTAGCTATTTTCTTAATGATGATGATTCAATTCGTTAGCTTGGAGAACGAAATTTGAAATCCATTCAATTTTCAATATTGCCAATTTGGTATGGCCTTACCTGCAATCTTCTACTAAAATTTGGTCAAACTTGAGCCACAGTACCCTGGCCAATGATATGGTGCGCCTATTGGTTCACTTAGGCTTAGCACCATTTTCCCCAATTGACAGCTCACCTCCCATTGTTTAAAGTATATTTTACAAGACCAAATTTCCTCGTTGGTTGACTTCCTAAATGATTCCCCATTAGTTTATATATTTTATATAGTTCCTTGGGCGAACCTGTGTGCGGACCTCTTTGGGAAGGTCTCTTACAATATTGACCGTTTTATTTTAACAAAAATACCTACCTTATTGGTTTACCGTTGGGCCTTGGTCCCCACCAGATTGAGGCACCCAAGCACTCCAGCACAAATCTCCACTTGGTTATGGACTCGCCTTTGTGGTCCACTTAAGTTTTATCATTTATTTGATATTAACTACTATATAGCGTTGTATTCCCTTGCCCTGGTTTACTTTGGCTCTGGCACCCTCCACGGTGCTCTATTTACCTTTTAAAAATAACTGGTTCCCTGTTAGTGTTGCTGTGCATCCCGCACCACCTCTCTCGGAATGGGAGAGTTACTGACACTCTCCTTACATTATACCAATAACAATAAAAGAGATTTATATAGGGACCTCTACCACTGCCTCCCCGAGTTCAATTCCAACTAGAACTTTGGGTAGGGTATGACTATGACTGTGTTGGCGTTGCACACCAATGCCCCAAACTGAGATAGCAAATAGCAAAGGCGGTCCATGGAGTTCCTGGCCTATCATACACCGTGCATGGAGGCTTTCCAGATTTTATCTTCCTTTCCCATTCCTTCAATTTCCCAATAATTGGTGCGGTATTGTCCCCAGGTTGGCCCACCTCAAATATAATATAAAATATAATAAAAGAGATTAATAAAGGATTTAATATTGCCAGTAGCTCATAGTCTTGCTCAAGCAGACTTTTATTTAGGCTGGACTCATCTACGTTAGGAAGAAATTCCCCTCAGATGACAATTATCCTCAGACATGCTGTTTACACCTCTGAAGATCCTATTAGTGCAATCTTTGACTACCAAGCAGCACTCAAGTCTTGTAGACTAGAGGCGTAATGTCCAATTCAGGCCAAGAAAGAAAATGCTTATGCATGTGGCATTTCCATAAAAAGAGATACACTGATGGCAGTAAAGATAACAGTTGAGCGCTGTGATTATAGTAGGACCAAATTACCAAGTTATATACACCATCATGGTACAGGGTAAGATATTGAGAGTGAAATGCTAAAAAAGGTAAAAAAACACTGATTACAAGGGCTATGCTGATCAGTAGACTAAGGAAATGGAAGTTGCACCATCGGGGATTTGTAATTTTGACCTATCATCATAAGTGCTAAAAAAAGGGGCCCTAGTGAATTACAATAATATTATAAATACAACTTTGGCAATAATGTATCGAGTCAAGGCTGCATGGCAAGGTAAATTATAATTAATTGATCAAGTTATGTATCTAAATATTATTTTAAATTTTAAATTTTAAATTTATTGCGGGGAAGGCTGACCATGGGACGGACACTTCCAAATATGACTCAGGAAAGATAACTTAGTACCAGGGGAGGCACCCCAGAGAAGCGATGCTATCTCTTGTTGCCAGCGGGAACGCCACTTATGGGGAGGGGGAAGGGACGTGTGAAGGGGCTGTAACCACTATTGAGCACGTGTGGAGGAAGGGGTCTGATTAGATGAACCAGACTGGGAACCAGGAGGAGACAGCTGTTGGCGACGCGGTGGGAGGTATCCAAACATCCACGCTTGAAAGTGGTCCACCAAATGAGACCGAAATCTGTGGACAGCTTCTGGGAGGGTGGGGATGGAGCCAGCGATGGCATCCAAGACAATAGTGTGGATAGTCCACATGGCGATTGCAACCACCAGAGCACGGAGGGAGGGTGGAAGGGGGAGGCCATTGATGAAGCAAACATATCTCTTGACAGACTGAAGGGATGCGTTTGATCCTGGCCCAGTAGACGTTGAACTTCGCGCCATATCACTTTAGAGGTGGGGCACTTCTCCAGGCGGTGGAACAGCGTTCCATAATGGCCACACACGACACAGGATGAGTGTAAAGCATTAGAGCGCTCAGCTGTACGATACACCCGCCTCAGGCAGCGCCACACATGGGAGCGGACTTGAGGCTGCAACAGAGGATGTGTGCGTATTTCCAGATAGTCTTTTGGGTCTCAGTGGAATAAGGGATGTCCATCATGTCCAGGTAGTCCACCCTGGATAGGACTTGGGGTTGAATGGGGATCACGCCATCATGGATGGGTAGCCCCTGTACCTCTTGTGTGAACTGAGGAGAGGGGCGGCCTCTTCAGGTTGTATGTCCACTAATACAAATTCTCCACTCTGCGCTTCGCATGGAGAGTAGGATTCATTTGTAATGGGTTTTAGTCCCGTGAGGACCTGTGGCCGATGTGTGTGATGCGAGGTATTTCATCAGGGAGTGGGGGTTTGATGGATTGTTGAGGCCCAAGGCTCAGGAGAAGTTGGAGTGGGCTGCGCGGGACCAGTGTTGGGATGGGAGTGTAGGAGCGGTGACAGCCGCGATCCAGGTGCCCAGGATCTTGGCACCATGGGCTTTGAAGTCAAGCAGGCCCATGCCACCTTGATGATGAGGGCCAAACATGACCTCTAGCCATACTGGTGGAGGGTGGCCTGACCAAAGCCATCCTTGCAGCAAAGCATACAGGGATTTGAAGAAGCTTGGGGAGAAGGGGATGGCGTGGGCTCCGAACCATACTTTGGATAAGAGCATAGCTTTTGCAAGAACAACCCTGCCAGTGAGGGTAGTAAGGTGGGCTCTGAGAGAGGCTATTCGCTTCGTCACGTTGTCCAGTATACAGCCCTCCATTACTGCTGACGCGTATCCACCTGCCTCCATCCACACGCCCAGATGGCGTACCAGTCCTATGGTAGGATGTGGCACAAAGGGGAGCACCAGTGGAGCGGTGTGTTGAGTTAGTAAGGCGTGGACGTGGGCGAGCAGATGGGCCATGTTGGGAACTACTTGCTGGGGCCCAGCAGTTCTGAAATCGACCAAGGAGGATGATTTCAGTTTTGGAGGCGTTCAGTGCCGCGTTGCTTACCCGGGAATATTCCTGGATGAGGGCTTCAAGCGTACGTGCATCTTTGTTATTAGACACCCCCACTACGCAATCATCTGCAAATGCCAACATCTTGACTGGGGTTTGGCCTGGCACATGGACCCCAGTGAGGTGGGCATTCACATTTCGCAGTAGTGGGTCAAGGCTGAAGTTGTATATGAGTGGGATGAGGGGGTCCCCTTGTCACAGGCCCCTTTGGGGGCGGACTACTTTCGTTAGGAAGCCTGGGCCACGCACTGCCATTGTTGCAGATTCCGTGAGCAGCATCACCCAGTTTATGAAGCGGGGGGTAGGCGGAATTGATGGAGGCAGGCCCTAAGGTATTCCCAGTTTACTCTATCATAGGCCTTTTGTTGGTCCTAGAATACAAGTGCCCCAGAGGCTGTGGACTGACACACATTAGCCACTGAGTGCACATTATCCCAAATCGACCTTCTGGGGATGAAACCGAATTGTTCTGGGGAGATGGTGGCAGATGCTACAGTCCCTAAACGGTTGCCATGATTTTGGTTAAAATTTTGGTGTCTGTGTTTGTTAGAGAAATGGGGCGCCAGTTGGATAAGTTAAGCCTATCCCCTTTCTTGAAGAGTGTGACAGCAAAGGCCTCATGTCCTCCTGGTAGGAGGCGCGTTTCCAACAGGCTTTGGTTGAGTGAGGCTAGCAGCAATGGGGATATATATTTAAAATATTTTTTGTAGAACTCATATGGAATACCATCTGGGCCTGGGCATTTTCGGTTTGGCGCCCCGCGAATGGCTGTCCATAATCGTTTGGAGTAATTAAATTCATTTTTCCCAGGTATCAGAAAATGGTGCAGATATGAGCTCGGTCAAGAAATTCTGCCATTTTGGCCGGCTGAATTGGTTTGGCTTGGTATAACTCAGAGTAATATTTTTGCGTTTTGATTGCCACTTCAGCCAGTGTGTCCACAATGGAATTATCCAATCTTTGCACCTGTGTCAGGCCACACTCTGGCGTGGTGCAAAATTTTTTTGAAGAAGTATGCGGTGCACTTGTCGCCTTTAGTGATGCATGTGGCCCTGTACTGAACACTAACCCAATGTTTGTGTTGTCTTTCGAGTGCGTTGAGGTGGGCGGCTGCCTCCACCCACTTCCGGCCCCATGCAGGGCTATATCCTGGCGCTGGAATGTTGGACTCCAAGTGGGCCAATTCTTCCAGTGCGCATAATATAACTGCCGATGTGGCTCATTAGCATCTGGAGGAGAGATGGCGATAGTGGCGGATGGTGTCTTCTTTGAAAGTTGCCCATGTGTAAATGGGGTCCATGCAAAATGGTGCAACAAACAATTCCGCCAAAGTTGCCCTTACACCCACATGGAAAATCCTGGCGACGCGAGGTTGGGGGGGCGGATTTTGCACCAATGTGGGGCCTTTGCAATTGTGACAGGTAAGTGGTATGTTATCAAGACCAGTCAATGGTCAGAGAATTCCATTTTCATTGTTATGAAGTGGGAGATGTGGGGTTGGAATTTCGCCAGCGCTAGAATAAGGTTAATGCGGGTCATGGACCTTAATTGGCTGTTATGGACGTGGGGATGCGTCATGTTTTTGAGCAGTGGGGCATGTCGCGGCAGCGCATCCCTTAACCCAAGGGTGGCTTTTAGAATGCATAGTTCTACGTGACCCTGTGGGGGTGTGGGGTGAGGGCGGCCACCGGTCCGTTGGTGAGGTTAGCCAACAGTTCATGTCACCAACTAGGAAGGAATCGGGGGGTAGCGGAAGGGATTTGACTGATGAGAAAAATTCCTGACGCTCATGTGCACCGTTTGGGGCATAAATGTTGATGATTGTGTGCGCAACATCAGCCCATGAGAAGGTGACAACGAGCTCTCGGCCATTTAGGAATGTTTCTGAAGATGAAATTTAAAAAAATTGTTTTTCTGAATTAGCACCCCACAGTGCTTTGACCAAAAGGATAGGGATGGTAGGAGCATTGTTTTCCAAGCTTCCTCAGAACCTCATGGACAGTGGGACTCCTGGATGGCCAGGATATCCACGGGTAAATTGTTTTGTAAAAAACTCAGTTTCCTAGCCCAGGATGGGGAGGCCTTGAGTCCAGCAATATTCAGTGTCCCTAGAGTGAAGGTTTCCCCTTCACACCTTAGGTGTGAGAGGGTGGGCACCTGGGCCCACCAGCCTCTATCAGGTCCCCACGGGCTTTCACAGCAGCGTGGGTGTTAGTAGCAATGCTATTGGGGTTTTTGTTAATTTTTGTGGAAAGAGTCGCGTTGGCTTTGGCCTTTGCTTTTTGTTTTTCGACGTCGGACGAATTTTTTGCAGTGCGGATAAGTTTGGTGTACCATCAAGTGAGGCAAAAAAAAATTTTCAGTTGGGATAGGTCCCAAGTCAGTTTTGACTGGGGCTTGGGTGCAACGATTGGGTGAGATCAAATCTTCCATCAGATCCTTGGATTGAGTAGCCCGTTTGGAATGGGCCTCCCAATCTGATTGAGTGATGGATTCCCGAGTTGCTTCCACCGTAAAGGTCTCCATGTCCTCCTGGCGTTGTGAGTGTGGGATAGCGGTGGTGGCTTGGCCGCTTCCTTGGCCACGGCCCTATGGGCCTGCTTGGCCTTCTTCCGATCCTGCGGGGAGATGGGCTTTACCTATAGGTAGCAGCCTTGTGCTCCCCACGGGAAAGCCTCCTTGGTGCTTGTGGTTGGTTCGTAGTGCGCCTCTCCACTGGTCATGGCTGCTGAGGGGTGCTCTTGGAATGTGACGCCCTCTTTGATGGGGCATGCATGTGCCTTATGGCCAAACGCGTCACAGTGGGTGCAAATGGGGGGCGCAATGTCCACGGTTACCCAGAATGGGTGGGTGGTATGCCCTGCAATGTCAATAAAGGTGGAGTGCGGGATCTGGGTTAGGTCCTTCACAATCTCCTCAGTTGGGGTCAGAACTGCGATGGCTTTGCTGGTGCACAGGTGTGGTATCAGCATGAAACGTTGCATTAAAAAAGATTGTATTTCGCTGTATATGGCGAGACCATCTTTCAGGTGTTGCTCCAAAATGTCATGTTTTACCGTAGTAGGCAAAAAGTCAAACGTGAGGAAAATTTGGTTTGATTTTGTCCATCTGGTGCATTTAGTTTCGATGACCCATTGCCCTTTGGGAAGGTTGACCACTATGCGTACCACTGCAGCCTTGTCTGCTGCAATTTTGCTTTTGAAGCCTAGGTCCAGCCAACCGCGTGACATGGAGTGAGGTGCAATGTACACCGCAGTCAGGAAATTTTGTGTACACCTTCACAAAATTTTTCCCATAGGGCTGTTTTTTGGATGTCCAGATATACACAGACTCCGAATTCCACCGACAAAAGTGGCTGGGAATGTGGCATGTTGATGTACTGGTTGCATCGTGCTTGCCACGATCTATCTCTGGAGAAATTGTTACCACCGGTTTTTTTTAGATTTTTTTCTATTCCGCCAGATTCTCTGGGGCGATTTTGAACGTTAGAGGCTGCGGGCCTTCTGCCTGCTCCTCTTGCCTTGCTTGCCCAACTGCCCCCAGACATGGGCGCAGACTAATCCCCTCTATGAGATTATCAAACTAGATTAGTCTTGAATTGAATGGGTTGCAAAAGTGTTTGCAACGAGAAAGAAAAGTTTTGTATCTAAATATTATTGAAAATGTAATTTTAAGTAAAAATAAGAATATCACAGATAGTTCGTCATACCAATTAAAAATATGGATAGCTGTTTTTGCTCCCAACTTGGAGGTTTATTTTCTTTCTCACTTCAGTTTGAATGGATCAAAATCATTCCAATTTTTATTTTAGTTTTTTTGGCTCTTTTGAGCTTTAGTAATCTCCAACGCTGGCTGGCTTACCCTGTAAACTTTGAGATGGATACTACAGGACTTAAAAGTGGTGGGCGCATTGAATAGGCCTTGAGGCATTCATGTCAGATTAATGTAATCCATGAGAAGTAATAATTACACACAATTCTTGTTCCTCATTAGGTAGTATAATATGCAAGTATGTATTAATATCAGAGCATTAAGTGGTTTTACCCTAGTCATACAAGAGCAAGTCTAATTTGTGGTAGATGATCTGAATTCTTCTTAGCGTTACTATTTAATCTTTCATGATTGATAACTAATCAGCTAGAGATGTCCTTATTAATGAAGTTCACTGGATGTGACCAAACCTTTGTGAAGTCTGGCTATCCAGTGATATAAAGTCATTCCAAGATTTTATGCATGACTTCATCGCTGGCCTTGTAACATTGAATGGGTAAGATAACTATGGTTTTAGCTTCACCTGTGTCAATAGGATGCTAAATTCCAGACAAACATCCAAAACCTATCATGGCATATATTTGAGAATATTATACAGTAAGGCTCTGCTTGTTCCCTTTGTCCTAAACTTATTCAATAAATGTACTCACGTTGAATAACCTTGGATTTTTAGAGTCTGGTCTGGTTTAAAATGTAAAAATTATCTTAGCCTTTGATTTCTTATTTCTCTCATAAGTAGTAAAAGTATGTGACTTTCTGTCCTTTTTTCACTATAATCTTTCATTTGTTTATGTTAGCAAGTAGGACGTGAATTTCATTGCTACCAAACGTTATTATCCCAGGTGTGGATGAGTCAAAACCTGTGACCATTTCCATGGAGGATAGACTTCACCTTGCAACTCTTTGGGTAACTCTAACGTTAGTCCAGAAGCCACAACTCGTTTTTCACTTGTATACAAATAAACCCAGCACGTTTGTAGTAAATACCTTTATGTTAAGGAATATATAAAGGAGGGGGCTCACTATGATGTTCAACTTGTTGATAATAAATGAAAGCCACTACTCTAATTAAATTATGCTGAAGATATTTTTACAACTATAAAAGGAAATCTAAACTTCTTGGTAATAGTATAAATGTAATTTATGACCAAGGATCTTAAAGAATATATCCTCACAGTTGTTTCAGCGTTGTAGTGCTTAAGGAAACTGGTACCAATAAAAAATTTAAAGTTAACGTTGGATAGAATAATAGCGTGATGCTTATATAAAATGACCAAACCTCAATAGTTATGCTTTATAAGCCCTCTATTACTAGTTGTATCTAATCTAACACTACCATTAGCAAGCAATGAGCCAGATCAGAGGCAATCTTCAACTTTCTCACAACTGATTATGTTTAAATGAGAAAAACACTCAACTATAGCTCATACTCAAAACTTATATATTGCATATCAATAGCTGAAATCAGAACGGATTGAAATTTGCGTTTAGTCTAAAATTAACTGGAGTATCAACTTGGTCAATCACAGTCTTTAGCTTATATCTGACATTAGAGAAATGGTTATTTAGGGATTCCCTAGGAAAGCCATCTTGACTCCTTTCATTGGGGCAGGTCTTCTGGCTCATCAGGCTCTCTGAAATGTACTCATTCAGAATATTAGATAGCATAAGGCTCAGAAATAATATTATGACCTTAATTTTTTGATTACACTTTGGTTTCAGGTTTCTAAAATATGCTATTTGGAGGTAATTGTTGGAGAGAAGGGATTATAACTTGTTAATGCTTTATTTATAATTTCTGAGTATTCTAAGCGATGTCCAGCAATAGAGCATCATCCTCTACTGCCAGTTGTTTTATCCTTGTTCTTACACATCATCAAGGGATGCTAAATAATACATTTTGGGTCTTTTTTGGGCAGTTGTCAGCATGTAGTCCTTAGAGTCACAAAGCCATCATGTTACTTTAGCAACAACCTTGAGGTTCAGCATTTTCTATATTGGAAGATATAACTTAAAAGGCTCTTTTTGGTGTTACCTTTACAAGGATTTTAGTGACTTAAAGATTATATACTGGCTGGTCCAAAAGTAAATTCTCTGTTTCTTAATATTCATTCATGGCTGGAGTATCCAAAGCATTTGACAAGAGAGAGCAGTAAGGCACAATGTAAATTCAAGGATAGTACTTTTGATAGCATATATATGGCAATTCTATCGTTAAAGACTTCCATTGCATTTACTCAGTAAGGCTTGCGCCTTATTTTTTTAATACCTAATAAATTTTAAAGTGTTCCAGTTTTTATAGCTGTATTGTATTCAAGTTTTGCTTTTTGGTTGGCCATTCTTCAAGGACTGCTGAAATCCTGTAATATGTATTTTATATGTCAGAAAGACTTATGTTGCCCCAGGAAATTAATGCATATCCAATTCGTGAATTTGACCATACAAGGGATATATTGAAATTTTATTTATTAAAGATATTCTCCATATGCATTACCATCTTGAACATTTATAGTTTTGATTGTACAATCTTTCCTTAATTTATGTCATATAACCATGACATTCAACCCCTTCTGAATTGAATTTCAAAAGCATGTCTGCTAAAATTATATAAGATAACAAGAAATATGAGCTAAAAATTCTGGAACATATTTACAGGATCAGCTTCTCCAAAAGTTTTCTTTAAAGAATATAAAATAAGGCCTTGGAATGATGGGTCCACAAGAGTGAATAGATTTTCTGAGCTTTATTTCCTACAGATAAGGTAGTGCAAGTAGTGCAGCTATCATAGAACGCTGAGGTTTGATTGACATATTGTTAATTGATTTGTGGAAATGCTGACATGACTGGAAAATAAGCCTTAAGACATTACAGCCAAATGGGTAGAATCTGCTGACAATGATTATGAGTTACAATTATTCAAGCGCCTTAGGATGAGGCGATACTGGGCTGTAAAGAATATATTGGATAACCTCCGAATCAGACAATAGGGTGATGTTGATGCACAATTGATAATGATATATCGATGTATGACAAATACTGAGTGGATTGCCTCAAATAGGGTGCTCATGAATGTAATAAATAGTGAACTCTGCTGGAACCAATGAGAATATTACGGAACAAATAGTCTAAGAAAAAGTTCTGGTATCAACTAAGGTTGCTGATATTTCAGTGCTATGAGTAGATTGAAAGGAAGAAAATTGTTAGTAAGAAAGATGGAGTGGTTCAGCAAGTGTCCGTTAAAAATATTAAGTTAATTAAAGAAATGTCATCGGAGCAATAGCTCCCATTTATTATTTTATATTTATTTTATGTGTGTGTTGAGAACCAATGATCTTAATATCATCCGTTTTATTGCTCAGTGGGCTCAAACCTGCACAAAACCCTTTGGTATATCTTCTACATATCGCTGAATTTATAACTTTGGTGCTCGCTACAGGAGGCTCATTGATCAATCACAAAGAAATAAAAATTCTCCAATCGCTGGCCATGTCTCATCAGGATTTCTTTAACAGGGGATCTTCACAACACACATCACCAACTGAACATGCAGAACTCAAACTCACCTTAAATGCTGTTCTTAAAAGGCAGTAAGTGCTGTTTCAGGAGGTTTGTAACGATAAATTGCCTCCATTTGAACACATTAAAATTATCCATGGTTTCTTTAAACGATTTGAGTTTTCAATGGAAGGAGCCTCAGATCAAAATAAAGCAAAATGTAAGTATCCACCTTAGACGTTGGAAGTGCCAATCATGTCACCTGCTACCTTCCAAACAGTTCCCTTTCATATATAAGGTAAAGGATATTGTGCTTCGGTTGTTTAGCAGAACCACAAAGGTGTCACAGTGGAAAGCTGAGTTCTTGACCATCAGATTGTCGGACATTTGCCCTCCCAACTATAAGATAAGATTTTTGTGGGTCAAAATTTGCCAAAAAGGGTATAAGTCAAACATTTGCAAGTCTGAGATCATGACACAATTGATTTAAATAGTAATAGAATTTTATCAGCCAAAAGACCCTGGACAATTCTCGGTGGAACTTCACAAATCAGGGTAACATTGTTACAGATACTAAATGGACAATTAGTACTAAGTTGGGCAGTCAAATTGCCCCAACCACACAAGAAAATTGGGAGTCCATCAGCGGTTTCTTCCCCTAACACATCAAATTCCCTTCAAACATCTAAGTGGGGACCACCACCTTTTATAGGCTAAGTGGAGGTCCCCCAAGGTGCAATAATTTTAGCTAATGGGATTGGCTGAAATTTATAAGTCATTACCCCATGAGTATGTATCACCAAAAATTATCTCTACATCTGCTTTTCAGCCAGAGTGAAGAAAGTTTAAAAGCTTTATTAGGCTGAATGCATATATTTTCCTTATTTGAACTATAACAAGTCATTCCAAATCCATCAGTAAAAACTTTTCTTTCCAATTACTATCACTTTTAGTAATACAATTTGATTCAAACAGCATAGTATGATAATCAACACCAGACGAGATAAGTATGGATATTAAGGTAAAGAGCTGGGCAAACGCGGTAAAGGGCAGTGGACCCAGACCTGCACCGCCCAAAGGTACCAAGCGCACAGGTACAACCAAAAGACTCAGCAAAAATAAAAAAACCCAAGGTGGCACCTCCCGCAGGTTTTGTCAATTTTTTGGTAAAATACTGTAGCTGTTTGGAAGTATCCCAATTGCAACCACTTTCATTGGTGGAACATGGGATATAAATCTTCCTGGGTGTAGAAACACTGACAATGTCGGAAAAGTTTGGCGAAGCCCAACAAATTTTTTCCACATGCGGTGTACTTAACAACCCATACTATCTGCAGAGGTTGGGTAGATCTTGGGTTTGAAACCGTGGAAGAAGCAAATGAAGCAGCGAAGGTCATAGTGGTACTCAACCTTCCTGATGGACAGCAATTGGTCCCAACCAATCGCACCCGTTGGGCTGAATCCAAGGACATTTTCATTATTTTTGACTATCTTCTGACCACACTGGCGTGCATAGTAGTCAAAAGACATCTCTGAGAAGGCTTGGAAGCCTACAGAGAAATTAAACAATTCAAAATGCAACAGTTCCAGTTGATGCCAATCCTTAGCACAGGGAAGGCAATAGCAATAAGTTCACCAAACCAGGATGTAGTAGAGGATATTACAAAAACCTCCAAATTGCATCCTTCACAATTGATGGGGAAAAATCCTAGCTGTTCTGCGCAACAGCGGAAAGCGCACCCCCCATTTGAAACCACTGCCAGGCCTTTGGGCACAAGATTTGTGCTTGCCCCATAAAAGAAGGCCTGAGAGAAATGGAATTCTGTGAGGAGGAAATGGGCGAAGATGACTCAGAATACGCCAAAATCACAGATACCACACAAGCCTTCAACTGAGGAGAACATGGGCATTATAAAATTATTGGCTCTATTTCCCCAAAAGAACAAAAAATGGCCTAACAAGCTCACAAGCTGGCTGCAGCCAAGACAAAGGCCTCGGAGGAATTAACCATATCACTGAAGCAGATCCAGGAAGACATGGATGAATTTGAGTTAATAAACCAATCAGATCCCGCGGAAAACCAAACACCCAATCTGACCAGATTGAATTCAGCAGAACCCAATTTGGAAATGAATGCAGCAAAACTGGGGTTCATTGCACCCCCTGAGATTGCAGAATTTAACCCAATCAGGAAGAAAAATCAACAATGGAATGCGCAAGAAAATAATGTGGCCAATAAAAATCCACAAGTGCACTGCAATAACATATCAAAACCAAGAAAAGCTAAG